>JANXHW010000010.1:10022500-10077500 GCA_026170595.1 Plestiodon gilberti rubricaudatus
TTATTATTATTATTATTATTATTATTATTATTATTATTATTAAACAGTATTTATATACCGCTTTTCAACAAAAAGTTCACAAAGCGGTTTACAGACAAAATCAAACGATGAAATGGATCCCTGTCCCAAAAGGGCTCACAATCTAAAAAAGATGCAGAACACCACCAGCAAACAGCCACCAGAAAAGACACTGTGCTGGGGTGAAAGGGGGGGCAGTTACTCTCCCCCTGCTAAATATAAGAGGAGCACCCATTGAAAAAGTGCCTCTTGCCCAGTTAGCAGGGAAAGGACATACATTCAAATTGGGAGTCTTGGGAGATGAGGTTTCCCATGCTCCTTAGAAGTCATGGGCTAATAGCAAGGATTCTCTTATTTAGTGACACTAAAAAAGACACTGTGCTGAGGTGAAAGGGGGGTCAGTTACTCTCCCCCTGCTGAATATAAGAGGAGCACCCATTGAAAAAGTGCCTCTTGCCCAGTTAGCAGGGAATCATATGCGTAATGTTTGCATATAGAGAGGCTTAGAAACTATGTATACAGCAACACGATCACAACAGAAATGTTAGTTTTCTGTGCTGAGAAAGAGGAAACAAACACTTAAAAATCATACATTCTAGCAGGTTAATCCTGCCAGGTTAATTGTACCATTTACATTGCTTACAACAAGTCCTTTTGAGCCCACTTTCCCGGAGGTGTTACCCTCTGGCACTGTCCCCTTTTTTCATCACGTTGTCCTTCCTGATCTTGCTTTTGACTGGAGATGTTACCTTCCTAGCCTTCCAGGAGACGACCTTCCTGACCTTCTTTTGGGTCTCCCTCTCCTGGAACGTTGCTGACCTTCCTCGCAGACCCTGATGAGTTTCCCTTTTGCTCTTTGGGGTGTGACCTTCCTGACCTTGTTATGATAAAGGGGGAAAAAAATGTACTGAAAATCTAACCTTTTTGTATCTTAACTGTTGCGTTTCACAGCTGTTGTGTTGCGAAGTACCGTATTGGTCTGAGTATAAGACTCACTTTTTTCTCCTAATTTAAGTTTTTAAACTAGGGGTGCGTCTTATAATCAGGCTGTTGCAATTTAATGCCAGTGATTTAATTCAATTTTTTTAATAGCACCAAACTTTAAGGGTGCGTCTTATAATCAGGTGCGTCTTATACTCGGGACAATACGGTAATCGTTTTAGGAGGGGTCTCTTAGACCCCGATTCCTTCCTGCCCTTTAAAAAAAAACAACCCTCAAAACTCTGTAGTGGTGCAACCAACAAATCGGTATTGAATACTCCTTACTAGCTGTAGCACACAAGAGTTGCTTTGTCATGACTGATTTCTATGTACCATTTTTGTGCACTTGTTTAAATGCACAACCACCTGAAGGTGTAGACAGACAAAATGCAAGAACATTTTCATCACATTGTAACTACAGCAGCAACATAATGCAGCTAGCATGCTGTTAAGTGCAAGTGCACTCCATGATTTGTTTTAGTGTATAGCCTGGGCCATTAAGTCTGCAATTTGAAGAACACTTACTAGGGAGTAAGTCCCATTGAACTCAGTGGGACATCTGAGTAAACATGCTTATGACTGCATTGTTAGAACCCAAATAACTTCACTGTATGGAGCCTGTATAGCTTTCTCTGCATCTACTCTAAGTGAGATTTAGCTGACCCCAAGGGTCTTTAGGTAGAACCAGGGATGGTGTCAAGGTTGGGCACTTGGCCAGACCACAGTGGCAATGGCAACACCAATGCACCATAGGGGGCAGGTGGGACCAACAAAAGGGACCAACTGCTTGAATCTGTAGACAGCGGCGGAACGTCAGTGGAGCGTGTGGAGCAGGAACTCACTGAAGCGCCGGATCGGCCCTCCCGCCCTCCCTGGAGCCCGTTCGGCTCTGAAATTAGCGGTAAACGGGCGGGGGGGCATGTCGACATCACGCGAGGGGCACGTCGACGTCACGCGCGCAGGCCCTGCCCCGCGCGCCTGGCGCCGGGCGCCCACCCATCATCTCTGTCTGTAGATTAACAAAATAATGGGTGGTTGTCTTTTAGCTATGAGCCGAGCAACCCAATCCTACCTAACTTTCTGCCCAGCGATCTAGCAAGGTCATTGCAGGCAACGCTGAATCCTGAGAAGAAAACAGGAGTTGGGAGGTCACCTCGGGGGGAACTGAACTTTTGTTCCTTTACCCCGGGTAAAGCCCCAGCCCCCGCTATGGGTCTTCTTGCATCTGCACCCACTTTTTGGGCGCTGCAAATCCGGGAGCCCCATGCAGAGAAAACTGGCCAGGGAAAGGTCGCAGATCCAGCCCCCTCCCAGGTGTGGTCTTCCCACCCCCTCTCCCATCACTGCCCACTCCCCATTACACCTCTCCCTGCCTCCATCTTGCTCTCTCCCCGCCCCATCCCGCCCTTGCACTGAACAGCGCAAAACTCACTGTCGTGGGCTGCAAGCCACGTAGATCTGCCACACAGGGGCCAGTACAATTGCTTTATGGCAGTATTTGTGTCGGATCCGGGCTGGCGCAGGATATGCTGCACCAGCCTGGGGGGTCGGGGGTAGGATTGTGCCCTAATTCAGCTAAAGCTAATCACTTTCAATTCCCATTGCTTTCCATGGGAGAGATGTTGAGTATGTTTGGTGTAGTGGTTTGGGAGTCGAACTTAGACCTGGAAGATCCAGGTTCAAATCCCCGCTCAGCCACGAAGCTTCCTGGGTGACCTTGGGCCAGTCACTATCTCTCAGCCCCACCTACCTCACAGGGTTGTTGTGAGGACAAAAAGGAGGGGAGGAAATATGTACACCACTCTGAGCTCCTTGGAGGAAGGGCAGTATAAAAATGTGAAAGATAAATAAAAAAAAATTCCTGTTGAATTCATTGGCCCTTAAACATGCTTAACTTATGCTGGATAGTTTCCTATTTTTATTTTAAAGAGTGGTGTGTTTAACGTGATCCTATCTGTGTGCATAGCAGAATTGAAGCACCTTAATGTAGTGCTCAGTATACCTTGAATTTTTAAAGCAAGGTATTTTGCAAATTTCCGTTCACTCCGTGGACTGCTGCCTTTTGCATGTATTTATTTTTCAACACTAAATTACTGAATCAGTTATGAAGTCATGGTTGCTCTCCGCCTGCAGAAGAACATTCTTTCCCTAACACTCCCACCGTTAGAACTTAAAGAGGTATCGTTCCAAAATCACACATCCTCAAAAACGAAAAGCAACATTGAGGTGATGCTGCTACTACTCCAGCTAAATGTGAAAATGGTCAAAATGTAAAATTCAGCCAGTCTTCAGGTTAGTAATCAGCCACGCTACTTGAATTTCACCCCTAGACTTGAGATATTAAAAAAAAAAATATCACAAAAATGCCATTAATTTTGTTTCTGTGATTTTGATCTCTTTTAACTGGGTCATTTTGGTGCCTATTAAACAGACGCTGATGTCTGGTTAATAAGTATGAGAATCGTTAATATTTACAATATTTTGATATTGTTAAGGTTTATCAGTCTTATTTGTTCATGTTACAAGGCAGAATCAAATGATGGGTATTAATAATCCAGGTTTGGTAAAATGAAGGAACTGTTTAACTGAGACAAACTTCTCCAAGGATGCCAAAATATCCATGTGGGCTAGTAAGGGCAGAAGAGTCTGGCTCAGTTGGGAGAGCTGCTGCCTTCAAAGCCCGAAGACCAGTGAACTTTATAAGTTCGAGACACGCCGCCGGCAAAAAGCTGTGAAAGCCTCCAGGAGGAGAGATAAGAGCTTCCAGCTGTGTCGGTTGAGTGTGGGAGGCACCAGCCAGCAGAATTTTCAGACTGTAAAATGGATACCACTTGGAAAGTAGCCGTTCATGAAAGACTGGACATTTATATATATTGTAAAAAACCCCAAGGGGGGTTAAGACAGCCTGCCCATGTACACCGCCTTGGATTAAAGTCGGAGGAGAAATCCAATGACCGAGAAAGGCGGTGTATAAATACTGTATATTATTATTATTATTATTATTATTATTATTATTATTATTATTATTACTGCACCAGAATTTGGGAAGTAGGACATCCCATGATGGCCTTTAGCATCACGGAAAGCTCTAGAATGCACTAGCAGCATAATCCTAAAGCATGTCTCCATAGAAGTAAATTCCATTTATTTCAATGGAACTTACTCCCAGGTAAGCGTGTATAGGATTGTAACCTTGGCTGCTTGTACCAGAAAGAAGCTATGGGTTACCTGAACACATATTGTGCCTAGTTGTCTTGAACTAGTGGCTCTGGCAACCAGATCTAGGCACTTGACTCACCAGTCCATCATGGCAGCTTGCCAGAATGCTGGTACTACAGAGACTAGTTCAGTCAGAGCTGTTCCAACGGTGGGGGCGGTACTGTAAGTTGCGCCCCGTCCTAGTCCCCGTTTACAAGCTGGCACAAGGCGGCCCCACCCCCTCGCCGTCGGAGCCATTCCGTGCGGAGAAGGCAATGGGCAGGAGACTCCCTGCCCATTGCCTCATGCCGGCTTGTAAACGGGGACTAGGATGAGGCGCAACTTACAGTACTGCCCCCACCGTAGGAACGCCTCTGAGTTCAGTAGCTGTTGGGTGGTGCATTGGGTCTCTTGGATTCAACGGACATGATAACACTTTGTATCTGGACCTAGCACCAAGACCAAGCTGCTTGTAGACTATGCTTGACTCTCCACATTGTAGTCTGCCCAGAACTCGCTTTGCCTCTAGAAGACCATCAGTCCTGACCAGTACAGATGTACAGCAAAGTTGTATTTAAAGAGAAAATCCCTGTTGTCGCTGCATGTCTGAAAAAAACAAGGATATGTGTGCCCGCGCGCACCCCCCAAAGAATACAATATTTCACATATATTTCTGTCAGTCAATAAATATATACCAAGGGGGGAGGGTACCGAGGTAAAAGCAACAGTTAAGTGGCTGGATACACTAGAAGTATATGCAATTATGCTGACTGACAAACATCAGCATACGTTATTAGATTTAAAATTCACTCCTATAATTGAGGGAGGAAATTGACTGTATCTGCAGAGTAGTCTGTGTGATTCTTTAAAAATAACATGTTTTATGTTTTCATTTGGTGCTCATAAAATGTGTAGATGTTTTGGAGAATCTAAGTCAAGTGTTGTGGAGCCAACTTAGAGATGACCTCATCTTAATACCTCCAAGCCCTTTGCTCAGATTGTTTTCCCAGTATGACCCTAATTCAAATATAATTAGTTCCATTTATTAGCCCCTAATATATAATTAGTATAACCTAATTGTTACTGCCAAAGAAATGGGCCAAATTCTTGCAAAATTCAAATCTCTTATTTAGTCTCCCTTCCATGACCTGCCCTCAGGGCTCATGATGTCTCGTTAATTCACATAGAGATGCTCCGCAGGACCAACCTCAAAGCAACCACTACATTGAGCATTGCTGTTGCATGATTTCCTATTGGGTGCTCTGCCATCTTGCATGGGGGTAGTTCCTCCTTGAACTTATTGACCTTCAGCAAATCTGACTGTTCTCTAGTTTCCAGGGCTCATGGCGCAATCCTGCCTAAGTCTGCGCCGGCGGGACTGCTCTACCTCCCATTTTGAAACACAGTGACTGGGATGGTGAAAGGGGTAGAAACAGGCAGATTTGCAAGAAAACCATCCACAGAACATGACTGATGGGCTAACAAACCTTGGCTCAAATTCAGAATCAGGTTGGTATGATTTCTCAATGAGCCTTTGGAAAAAGCTCATCTGTTTTCCAAGAGTTCTCTCCCACTTGTGATATTGGTTTGGTGTTTTTAAGTTTTGCATTCATTTGTGCTGCAAAGCAAAAAACACCTAATTATTTTAGTGCGTTTTCGACTGTGCCTCAAATTTTGCCTGTTCTTTCATCCAAGTCATGGATACTAACCATAGCTCAGGCAGACCTATGTAAAAAAGGCTGATTTTTAAGACTCCAGGGAACTCTGCAGCCCCTGAGATACTGACAATATGATTTACAGAGACTTTTGCGGGCTTAAGGACATTTGAAGGGAGGCATCAATCCTGTATGACAGTGTTTCCCAAACGTTTTCTACCTGTGGCTCCCTTGACCATTGGTGACTATTGGCCGCGGCTTCCCATTACATTATGTTGATGCCTGCCAATTGGCATTGCACTGTTTTCCGAGAGGATTCTGTGGCACTCCGCGGTTCCCCTGGCTGGTATCCGCGGCTCCCCTGAGAGCCACGCTTCCCAGTTTGGGAACCACTGCTGTATGAGGATGAATGAGCTACCCCTCCATCCAGAGCCCACACTATTCACTATGGAGATGTGCAACATCCCCCCCCCCCGGATGTTAACCTGGAACATTCAAGGAACATTCAAAGTAGAGTGAGTCCTTCACATATCTGTCACTGCCGATTTTGTATCATGTCCGGAATAGCTCAGAGATAGGATGAAGTGAGTGTGGGTTGGAACTTTCCATTTGCTCCCAGAATTCCTGTGTGCAGCTAGTCAGTGAATGAACCACTTCCTTCTCCCCTACTTTTGGAGTTTAGTCAGTGGCAGGAGTCCCAGGAATCAGGCATCAAGGTCTTAATTAAGGAGGGGCTCGTCTGTATGTCTTCTCTTCCAGACTGGGTATCTGATCTATCCTTGGCATCAAGAGAATGTTCTGGGTAAAGGAGTATTTATCGAGCTTCGTGTAGCCACTCTGCAAATCACCGTGATGTGAATATGCCACAGATAGACCCTAGTGGTATGGGCTTTAAGGCCATCTGGTTCCCAAACACCTGCTTTCAAATAACACATCGGAGTGCAAAAGATGATCCGTTTGGACAGCTTCCGCACTTCGAAAAATCCCCCCACTGGAATTTTCTCCAAACATAAACAGTCAGGATGAAGTAGAGGAAAAACTCGTCTTATCTGGCAATAATCAAGCTGCTCCTTCACACTCAACCTGTTGGTCAGAGTTCTCCCAAGTGAACCTAAAATTTGAAGAAGCAAACTGGCAAAGGTTGGAAGCTGCATCTCCAAGAAATAGGAACTTTCTTGCTTCTGAGAAACTTTGGGTGAGGTAGAAAGCACTGCAACCTTTTGTTATTTCAGGGAAAAAATAATGTGCAAAGGGGGTTAATTGCAAGACTTGAATTGAAGCTCATCTGTCAAGGAGGGTACAAGAGTTTATTGACAACCAGACTTAATTCCCAAGCGTCATTTCAGTTGAAGCAACAAACTTCTCTATTTGGTGATTATACCTGGACATCCTCAGAAAGGTGATGGCTGTTCAGTCACAATTTTGAAGAAGCTAAATTCACTCAGAATTAATTGCAGGTACATGCTTCTATCAGGTGCAATATCTTGAACAATGCTCCACTTCAGACTCCCGTGGAAAAAAAAAGTGTACGTTTTGCCCGCATATCCCAGCAAGACACAAGACAAGGTGACCGGGATTAAAATAGGGTTGCAGCATTCCCAGTAGCAATGTATGGTTATGAGAGTTGGACCATAAGGAAGGCTGAGCGCCAAAGAATAGATGCTTTCGAACTGTGGTGCTGGAGAAGACTCCTGAGAGTCCCTTGGACTGCTAGGAGATCAAATCAGTCAATCCTAAGTGAAATCAACCCTGACTGTTCCCTGGAAGGACAGGTACTGAGGCTAAAGCTCAAATATTTTGGCCACCTAATGCGAAGAGAGGACTCTCTGGAGAAGACTCTGATGCTGGGAAAGATTGAAGGCAAAAGGAGAAGGGGAAGGCAAAGGATGAGATGGTTAGACAGCATCACCGATGCAACGAACATGAAAATGAGTGAACTCAGGAAGATAGTGGAGGATAGGAAGGCCTGACGGGATATGGTTCATGGGATCACAAAGGGTCGGACACGACTTAACGACTGAACAACAACAACAACATTATTGAGTGTAACAAATCCTGCAGGCGATCTTAACTGCAGGCGATCTCCTCCGTCCTTTCCACGTGGGGGTCCTACCTTGTAGAAGACAGTTTAGACTCTCCTCTCTTTTTGGGCAACTCCACCAGATCTCAGCTTATTACCACTGGCTCCATAATGAGTTGAAGATGCTCACGGTTACCTCTCTCCAAGCAATTCAACTTTTGAGATTTGACGCACCATTCTTTTCTCAAAGGAGACCCATCCCACCTCTCCAAGCTGGTCAACTTCTGAGGATTCATCTAGAACTCCGGTGGCTAATCAACATGCCTCAGTGCACTAGCGTCGACGGGGGGAAGCGGGGGGGGGCGGGCCGCCGGGGGGCGTCGCGCGTATAGGGGTGACGCGCGATGCCCCTCACTTACATTTTTTCGGCGGAGGTGGGCCCGCCCGCCCTCCCCTGGGTCCGTTTGGCTCTAAAATGAGCCAAAAACGGAGCGGGGAGGGCGCTCCGCTCCTGCGCGTGACGTCACACGCGGAGGCGGAGCCTCCCCCTTAAGGGTGACGCGCGCCCCCGCTATTGCCTGCTCATGGGACCTGCTATTGCCACTCATAGTGTCCCAGAGTGCCACGGATCACACACTCCTAATCTATCATGAGCCAACTGCTGGCTGGCCCCTCAATTTTGTCCCTGGCCAAGGAAATTGCATGACCTCCAATTTCTAGGTTGACTGGGGTCTCCTTCCCAGTGATGAGCTGCCCCAAACTCTTCTCTTGGGCCCAGGTTCTGTTTGCCTGTGTTTCCTCAACCATCATCTGCAACGTGCAAAGCTGGGATGGGTAGCTCTGCACATTGTGCAGGCAAGTGAGAAGTGGGATGGGCCTAGATTCACTTACTCCTGTTAGCGAACTCCTCACCAGCAAAGTGGGGGTGAACCTCTCTTGTCGCTGCACTCCTTTGCCCTCCGTCCCTGGAAAATGTGCAGTCAAGTGCCCACTATCCAACTTGTTCCCTCGCAGAAGATATTCTTCCTATTTATTGGTAAGGTGTTTTCATGAAGAGAGCGAACACAATCGCTTAGGGGCAGGTGGAGTTGGATTCTCTACAAGGTTTTTGCTTGAAGTGAGCTGTCATCTCCATCTTACTAAGATTCTTATCATTTCGCTGACCTGCTCTTTATTTTGGGGTGTTCTGGAAATGCATAATAATGTGTTGTCGTTTGTGTGCCTAGAGATATTCCCAAGCAGGAATGTAGAAGCAGCCCGTTGCAAGTCACATTTAAAACCAGCTCTCAATTTCCACATCATTGCACGACTAGCATCTTAAAGAAATGCTCGAGAACGACACGGACAAAATGTCACGCCTCCATGTGGAAGCTGCCAAAAATGGCTTGTCCATCTGATGGGATAATGTTTAGAAGGTCACTGCTCATCTTGTGCATTGGTGTAGTGTTTACATCATGTGCATTGGTGTAGTGTTTACATCATGTGCATTGGTGTAGTGTTTACATCATGTGCATTGGTGTAGTGTTTACATCAACTCTGAATCTCATGGTTGTTGTGAACTAAATGGACCTGCAGGCAGTTGGGGAGGAGAGAGTTCCGGTGCACATATGCTAGCCAGCACATTCTCTCTCTTCTATTAAGGCCATCAGTGAATGGTTAGAGAGTTGGACATCCTTTTATGTCTTGTAGGGCAAAGAACAAGTTATTTATAACAAATTTTAAACTGATGAATGAATGAATGAATTAAAAGTTATTTATAATGAACATTTGCGTTGGTGCAATTATATTTTCTCCAGTGTGTACTGTTCTTTTAAAATAAAACTAAAATGCTACAGAAAACTAGTACAAGGAATTGCTGGTCATGTATCTCTTTGTTCCAGACACTTTTATAAAAGAGTATGTATTATGTATGATGTGACCTTCAAATGTCATGAATGTGTTGTGCAATAAACTGTCAATATTTGTGGTTATAAGGTACTAGATGACTTTTACAATAATTGGAACAGCTATATTAAAAGCTCTGATCACTCAGCTGGTTAAAGAGAGAGACATAGGCCAGTGTTCATCAGGGACTTTCCGTCTGCCAGCTATTAAATGAAGAGTATTGCAGGTATTGCTTAAGAGGGGTGTGTGTGTGTGTGTGGTGTTTGTTTTAAGAATATAGCAAAACATGGGGTAAAATTATAGCAGAACTCTGGGAAAAATATCTCTAAATGATCATTTTCATTTCAGGATGCATAGTTTTCAGGACAGGCTATGCTCTACTACAAGTTAATGGCAAATGGCTAAGTGTTCTCTTTCATTTTTAAGAAGGAAGTTGAAAATGGTTGTGTATAGTTTGCCATACATCTTAGACCAGGGGTTCTCAACCTGTGGTACGGGTACCCCTAGGGGTACATGAACCTCTTGCTGGGGGTACGACAAGCCCTGCCCCTTATCTGCCCCATCAGCAGCTAATTAAGTGTTAATTAACATGGATTTTAAATTGCAATTATTTTTGGAGCCCTTCTGTCTCTCTGATTTTGGTTTTGGGCTTATTTTTGTACTTTGGAAAATGTACTTTGGTGGGGTGGGGGAGGGAGGAGCTGATTTTGGGAAGTGTGACTTGGAGAAAAAAGAGATCCTTGCAAGTGTGTCTCTCCCTCCCTCCCTCCCTCCCTCCCTCTCTCTCTCTCTCACACACACACACACACACACACACACACACACACACACACACACAAGTTAAATAAGACTTTTTCACATTTAAAATTGTTTTAGTACTTTTTATTTAATGATTAATTACCTAATTAATTAATTAATTGATTAATCCAATTAATTGACAATTAATTAGCAGGGGATACTTCAGAAAATTGGACCGCCAGGCCTCCAAAGGTTGAGAACCCCTGTCTTAGACCAGATTTTGCAAACGGGCAGTGCAATCCTCTCCAGCACTGGTGCATCATGGGTGCCAGGCCCACACTGTATCCATTGGTGGAGAGGAGCGGGCTGGGGCTGGATGATTTGAGGTGTGTTGCTTCTCTTAGCTTCTGTGAGTGATTTTTCTATGCAATAGATTCCATATGCTCTCCCCCGTACCCTTAAATCTGATTTCTTTTCATAACTAGCGTATCTTCTTATGCACTCACTCAGAATATTCTTTACTGAAAGCAAGGCAGTTTGGATCTTTTCTTTGCCTGTGTCAGTCCAGTGACTAACAACAAAATCTGAAGGCTATATTTTTCACTTACCGAAAAAGCATTTTTGGTGTAATCTTCATTTGTAATAACACAAACAGGACAGAGCTATTTTGTTCTCATTGGTAGGGCTGCCTTCCAAATCGGCTCTAAAATAGCTCTTTGTTTCAACAAATTCTTCAACGATCCATATTAATGCTTAACAGTTTAACATGACCATACATGGTAATTTAAAAAAAGCACCCTAAACTGTTTGATAAAATAACAAAGGCAGTAAGCTGTTAACAGTCCAACACGTTTGCAACTCTTTCAGAATATTTAGCATAGGGTCAGTTACTGAAATACCCAAAGCACTGGTTATTTAGCAAGTAATTCTAACTTTCAAAAATGTAGATGATGAAATAGTTTTTGTTTTCAAAGAATAGATAGTATTGCATTTTCGTCTGTCCTTTACGCTCGTGTAACTTTGTTTGTCAAGGTTGCGTATTATTTTCTGAAGACTAATTTGTACTTTCCGTTGGTTAACTGAGAATATCTGTCACTTGGAGTTTACGTCTCTCATAATTTTGTAAATGATTTATACATGCCAGAACATATTGAAGGGAAGAAGTAAAAAAGATGACATCTTGAGTTTTCCCAGGGTGGAAAATGCTCTTGATCCTTTTTTGCCTCGTTTGCGTCTTACAAAAAGTAGCTAAGGAAGAAGGTGTTCCCTCCTCTCACATTTCCACTGTTTTGTGATGGGAAGCTGTTGCATCTTCCCACAAGGATGTTGTTTGAGGTTTGAACCCTTGTAGGTTACAGTGAAAGCAGGAATAGAGGAAATGTGCACTATTCATATTTTCACTGTCAGGTCTTCCTGCAAAAAGATTGCAAAAAAACACACAAATGGTTAATCTCCAAAGATGGCGGTGCCCAAATCTCGTGAGGGCATCACGAGATTTGGGTGCCGCCATCTTGGATCTCGTGAGATTTCATGAGATCCAAGATGGCGGCACCCGAAAAAAAGGTAAGTTTTACCATTTTAAAATCGGCAGTGGCGGAGGCTTCCACTGGGCCCAGAAAGCCCGGGATGGATCCGGGACCAGATCCCGGATCCCAGGACCGTCCCGGGTTTTCCAGGAAGGATGGCAAGCTTAACTTCACCTCCCCGTCAGCCGTCCATTTAGTTCAATTAGTTATACTTTAGGAAAGATGATAAAGATGCTTTAAACTGCCCCGTGTTGAGAAGACATACATTAACTTCTCACATAAATAAGATAAACGGAACCCCCTGAGGAAAACCTGTTGGGTAAGACAGGGCCATGTGGAAGACCTGTGGGAAGAGAACAGGCTGCAGTTGTGACCCTTTTCATTTTCATTGATCAAAACTATGAGAAGACGTCGTAGACCTAATCATTCAGGTAGTTGCAGCCTCAAGCAATTTAGGGAGCTGTGTGTGTGTGTGTGTGTGTGTGTGTGTGTGTGTGTGTGTGTGTGTGTGTGTGTGTGTGTGAGAGAGAGAGAGAGAGAGAGAGAGAGAGAGAGAGAGGTCAAAAGAAAGCCCTTGATACAGCTTTGAAGCCTCATGAATGTGCTCTCCGTGAGAATTAAAGGCCTCGTAGGTAAGGCCCTGCTGGAGTAAACCCTCTAGAGCTATCTACTGTATATCTACTTAAATCTAAAGGGAAAAAAACCCTCTTCAGACCACCCACATGTTGTGCTGCCTCATTGTTGTTTTCAGTTTGCTCTTTCAGAGGGATTAGTGCTCAACTCCACAGCCTCGCAGCCTCACCAAAAAAAGAAAAAGAAATCAATTTTGTGTAAAGTGAAAATTAGTCTCTTAAATCTGCAAAGCGAGCTGTTTATCTTACAAATTTATTCTTTTTTATTGGGCCACACATACCCTAGATAGAAAGATAAAAGGGTAATGTCTAACAAGCTGTCATTAAGAATGACATCTAGCAAAACATAACTAGTACTCTTATTCTGTAAATGTATCCTGAGTGGCTTGTTAGCTTTAGCTATCTGTTTATCTGCATTTTTTCTTATTTTTATATTTTTTTGCAGTGTTTATCGAAACTGAAAATAAAATATTTTTAAAAGTTGCCATCCAGCAGGCAATGTTTTTTGCACCTTGGATATGCTTTCCGTATCTTAATTTTGCATGGTTCAGCCTAATTTCTTTTTTCCAGCTGAATTCTATGTGAAATACTATGTAAATACAATGACAATTAGAAAGCCTTGGGGAATTCAGAAATATAAAATAGCTCTTCTCCCCGACTGCTTGAAAGACCACATAGATTCTGCATTATGTTACTCTTAAATCCTGTGAATAATTAAAAGTGTCTGTTGCAAGCTCTAAGTTATATTTTGTGTTATAACTGGCTAGCATTTCAAGCAGAACGCTGAACACTCTGAGAATCTTAATCGGTCATATATTTATTTTATTAAATCATTCACTTTTATCGTAAAAAGCAAACCCAAACTTTTTACCCAAACTTCTTCTTCTTCAGCAAAAGTTCATGACTATCCGCGAGGCCTTCAATGGATGTTGTAACCATAGAACACCACTGTGGAAAGGACGTGTCTTTCCATTGCATTTGTTGTTTAAGGAAACTGTCCATGAAGTTCACATAAGAGTTTTCTTCGTATTTCATCTTTTACTCATTCCCTCCCATTCTGGTTCAGTGCACAGATCCTGCCCCTCTCCAATTACAACTATCATTCAAGCCCATGATTCATTGCCGTCGCCCAAAATGCATTCCCTCCCAACAGCTCAGCCAAAGAAAGATTGTATGCAGTACTCAGGTCAGACTACAATCTCATACAGATACAAGCTCTCACACATAACACACAACTCTTCCTTTGTGTGCGTGTGCATGTGCGCGTGTTCCCACTCTTTGACTTCAGAGTTGTTTGGACATCAGATGGGGTTGGGCGGGTTTGTACACAGCCTTGAAAGGAAACGGGACTCTTTCCGAGCATCAGGTTGAAGTTTGCTGACCAATCAGAGGCAATGGTGTCGCACAGGGGCAGAGTACCACCTCTGGCACCACTCTCCTGCTGCATACCACTGGAAGTGACTGGTGATGACAGCATTCCCGAGAGGCTCAGCCAAAGGCAGGAGCTTCTCAGGAGCGAAAAGTCGATGCTGAAAGTACTGTGTCGGAGCGGGGGTCTGGCGGTTTGAGTACTACCAGCAGTCAGCCGAAGTAACACTGGTGTTACTGGCCAAAGTACTTCGGTGTTACTGGCCAAAGTAACACTAGTACCACTGATTGAGCATCCCTGGTGTAGCACCTTTCACACGTCCTGCTTCCTGAAAGCTTGGCAGACACTGTGTAGCGTGCTTTAAGGAGGAGGTTAGCCTATCATTTAGAAATGAAGTAGGATATATATTTTTTTTGAGTCACTGGGATTGGTTCATTTGTCTTTGAGCCATTGGGATTGGATCATCTGCGATAGGCTCATCTAGGCTCATGCTGGGTTCTTGCTTCCTCTGTACTAGCATCTGACTGTAGCAATGCATCAGTAGAAGGAGGTTTAACTAGTGTAGTCTCTGGTCGCAATGGCAGGTGTATTGCAGCTACTGTGGGGGGTACCTTAGAAAAGCATTGGTGAGCACCTGGAGGCATTGTTATAGTGCAAGGGGATTTCATGGAACAGTTCTGGGGCGCAGAGGAATGGAACCCATTCAGAGAGCTGCCTGCCTCACCTACCTAGAGTTCTGGGGCTCAAGGAAAGGATACTGTAACCCAAGCAGTTGCCTTCCTCGGTGCAGTCAAATGTTTGGCTTTGAGGCGGTAGGAAGTCCAGTGTCTGCTGCTGATCTCAGAGCCCGGGTGGCTCACCCAAAAGAGGGAGGCAGCATCTGCAGTTTTGGAATGGTAAACTCCCTTCTGGATTGTTCCCATACTGAGGTTAATGTCAGTGAAGTGGAACAGTTAACTCTGAACGCTTGCCCTGCCTCTTCTGTTCTTTGACCCTGAAACAGGACAAAGTGGCACAATTTAATTTCCACCTTAGAATGCCAAAACGTCCTGTAGTTAGAGGTGTGTGAAAACGGTGTAATTTATTTTACTCAGAAGTAAGCCCATTGTGTTCAGTAAGACTTAGGGCGCAATCCAGCGCAAGTTAGGCCGGCTCCGCGCTGGCCTAAGGAGTCGCAAACGTGCCGTAAAGTATGTTTGCAACTCTTTGGGAGTAAGCGGTGCCATCGTGGAGTCCAGAGCCGCTCACTCCGTTGTCTTCCCGGACCTGTGCCAACCGCCGCAGGTAGGTCCCGCGCCACTCGGCACAGGGGTGGAAGGAGGACAGACAGGGGCAGCGAGGGTGGGGGCTATTGGCCAGCCTGGGTTGGGAGGGGGCGGGGATAACAGCGGCGATATCCCAAGCCCCATCGCAGCCCAGGCTGACCTTACACGGCCTCCCGGACACATGCCAGCTCCAGAGCTGACGTACATCTGAGGAGGCCCCTTGGGTCCTGCCCTGATTACACTGGGGGAAGGTGACAAATGTCCCCTTCCCCTAAGGTGATCCCGGGCTGTGCTGGTGTGACCCAGCAACTGCGCAGGATGCAGTGGCCAGCCCCTTTACTTGTGCAGGATTCTGTGTAATCCTCTCGTATTCAACAAAAACAAACACCTCTGCGTATAATCTGTGGGCAGCCAGAGGTGTAGTTTCAAAAATGTCCGCAAACATTCACAAGATCGCAAGATCCATAAATGGATGAAATCTTTGAATTCAATGATTTAAGCATGTGCTGGATTGTTCTATCAGAACCAATGGGAGTTGATTAGTTAAGGATGTAAAAATGCTTCATTTTCTCTGCGTTGTGCCTGTTATCATTAGTATGGTAGTAGGAGCAACAACAGTAGTTGTGTGGTGGTGTCATTACTATTCCCCTCAGCACTTAAAACTTTATAAAAAGGACTTCTGTTTGCTCTGTATAGCTCTGCATATTGATTAACAATGAGCCACATTCCAGAAAGCAAAGAAATACTTGTATTTAAAAAATATAGAAAACTTTTTTTAGGATGAAAAAGTACTTAATAAGAATGAAGCAAAGGAAGAAATCAAACCAGCTGCTGACACAGCTGTTTCTTTTCTTGTCTAATTCAGTTCAGTATAAAGGTACCATATGCTGCTTAAAACGACGATGGGGAAGATGAAATAATTTAAGAGAATAACAAGAAAATAGATGAATTGTCAGCATTCTGTCAGATTTAAAGAATGAAATAGACAGGTGTAGTATTGACATGTTTAGCTTTGTGTTGCGTTAGCAGTTTGAGTGAGAACAACTCCTTGACATGTGCTGAAGTGATGTGAGAACGTTCCTCTGTGTTTCAGACATTGGAGACGAAGCCGGGAGATCTGCTGGAGTCCAGCAACCTGCTTTGCTGAGAGACAGAAGCCTCGGGTCTGCTATGAAGGACTGTCCTTATTGTGGGAAAACTTTCAGGACATCACACCACTTAAAAGTTCACTTGAGGATACATACAGGTGAGACCTCCTTGGAGTGTCATGGGAATCCAATAGGCACAACCGAGAACACACACACCCCCACTTCAAATCTCACCTACCATGTAGTCGCCATGTTGCTTGGCAAGACTTCCTTCCAATCTCAACAACCTTTGCCCCGCTCCTCTCCCCCCTCCCCCGTTTGCATTATAGGGTTCAGAATAGTGTCTTACATTTTAGAATTTTGTAAAGATTGCTGGGATAATGTGTGTGAAGCACTTTGAACACTCTGAAATAGAACTGAGCCAAATATCTATTTTCAGTGTTGTGTGTGAGAAGGGAGGCTTTTTATTTATTTATTTTGGTCAAACAGCTAAGCAAACTGCACAAAAATCAAGTGTTTCTCTGCTTAGGCAAGGGTTTATTTATTTATTTATTTTTCACATTTTTTTAATACCGCCCTTCCTCCAAGGAGCTCAGAGTGGTGTACATATTTCCTCCCCTCCTTTTTGTCCTCACAACAACCCAGTACTAGACGCGCGACACCATAGGGCGGGGGGGGGGGTGCGCGTCACCCCCCGCCCTAGGGTGAACCCCCCCCAAATACCCCCTTACCTGAAGGCTGGGGAGCCCGCCGGGGAGCCGGCCTCGGAGCGTCCGGCTCCGCCGGCGCTCCAGGGACTTCTGAAGGTCCGATGCTTGAAAACGTAAAGTTTTACGTTTTTCGCGCATGCGCAGTACATTTTCTGAGGGCAAAGGGCTGCCCCTTTGCTCTCAGAAAAGTACTGTGCGTGCACGAAAACGTAAGAATTACGTTTTCAAGCAGCGGGCCTTCAGAAGGCTCTGGCGCATCGGCGGAGCCGGATGCTCCGAGGCTGGCTCCCGGGCCTCGGAGCCTCCGGACTCTGGAGGCTCCAAGGCCGGGGAGCCGGCCTTGGAGCGTCCGACCATGACGCGCGTCACCCCCGGGCGGTCCGCCCCACCCGCCACGCTCCGTCAACGCCTCTGCAACAACCCTGTGAGGTAGGTGGGGCTGAGAGATAGTGACTGGCCCATGGTCACCCAGGAAGCTTCGTGGCTGAGCAGGGATTTGAACCTGGATCTTCCAGGTCTAAGTCCAACTTCCAAACCACTACACCATCCTGGCCTTGCCTGCTTGTTGTTTCTCCTTAAATAGGAGCCTTGGTGGGGCAGTGATACTGATTAGAACCGCAGCACAGTGCAGGGAGGCTTCAACCCTGTGCCCCACCATGGTCCTGATCTGGATCACTGCACAGTAGAGAAGCTCTTCACAGTAGAGAAGCTCGCACAGTAGAGAAGCTCTCACAGTAGAGAAGCTTGCACAGTAGAGAAGCTCTCACAGTAGAGAAGCTCTTCACAGTAGAGAAGCTCTCACAGTATAGAAGCTTGCACAGTAGAGAAGCTCTCACAGTAGAGAAGCTCTTCACAGTAGAGAAGCTCTTCATAGTAGAGAAGCTCTCTACGTGTTTAGATTTCTGTTGCGTTAGCAGTTTGAGTGAGAACAGTAGAGAAGCTCTCTTTGGTGCAAAGTATTAGAGAGATGCTATAAACAAGTGTAAATACTTGTACAGGTGAAAGATAAGCAAGTATATTATATGTATTGTATTGACTTGACATGGATGCTTGGTACCAGAACCTGAGAAGTGATTGGTACTAGATTCAGAACAGACAAAAGGAAGTACTTCTTCGCAGAATGTACAGTAATGGAATTCAGCTGTCATGTCTAGTGATGGCCACTAGTTTAGGTGTGTAAAAACAATTTAGGCACATTCATGGAGGATGGCTCTTCCAACGGGTATTCATTGTCACGACTCAGCGGAACTTCTTGTTCTAGCCACAGCGTACCACTGATGGTCCAATCCTATCCCACTTCCTGCGCAGTGATGGAGCGGCGACGGCACAGCTTCTGCTGTAATCCGCAGAGGAGTTTTGGCTGCTAGAGGTCTCCTTGGGGTAAGCCCCAGCAGCCACTATGGGTCAAGTCAGACCTGCGCTAGCTCAGTCATTGACGCAAGATCCATGTCGGCAAATCAGGCATAGAAAGGGGCTTGGGATTCGGTGGTCACCGCTGCAATCCTGCCCCTTCCTGGGCCTGCTCGGCCTTCTGACCCATCCCGTCACCGTTACAACCCACACTTTAAGATCCCCTGGGGTAAGACAGTTGGTCCATCTTGCTCAGTATTGCCTATAATTACTGATAGCAGTTTTCTGAGGGTTTAGACAGGGTTCTTCCCCAGTCCTTCCTGATTGATTTCAGGGATTGAACCTAGTTCTTCAGAACTTAGCTACTCCCTTTCAAGCAACCTAGCCAATGCTGAGGGCTCTGTATCCCAATTAATTCAATGCAAGAATTAAGCATGTACTTACATTTGTTGACTGAAATCAATGGGACTTAAAATTGCTTAATTTTATAAGAACTGTGTCCTTTGTGTGTTTGTGTCAATGGAAAACCATGGAATATTTAATACGTTCTTTGAAAATAGCCAGAGATGCGCTTAAAACCAAGTTAATACTATATATCATATTTAGTATTTTTTTCTTGTCTAAAATGGTGTTATCAGGGTTTTTAGAAAGACACCTAAATTTATTTCTTCCCTAAATAAATCTATGCTCTCAATGCAATTAAATGGGAAAATTTTTAGTTTAATGGGTGCTACTGATTGTGTATTCAGTGCTTGTGACTCATAATTTATGGAAATAAATATGTTTTAGTATATAGTTCCCATAAAAATTGTGCCCTAAAACTTACTAACAAAATCATCCTGGGAAGAAAACCCGCCATTAAAAATAAGACAATGAATCCACGGAGGCATTATACAGTCTATGCAAACAACATTTGCAAAGTATTTTAAAAGCATAATAGTATTAAAATAGATAAAGATCAATTTCCATTAACTAAAGAACAAAGTATTATAATAGCAAGAATATGTTGAAATGGAATGCAGTGTGTTACATATTATAAATAACCATAATAAACAGTGTAATTTTGCCAATTACAAGGGTTATTAGAAATAAAAATTAACTTCTGATGCACTAAATGGAAATGATAGAACTGGTACCAATTCTTAAATATCATATTGGTTTGTTCATAGTTCAGGATAACAGTTTCTTGGTTTCCTGCAATATACTCTGTCTTTATTAAACGTGTGGATCATATATCATTGCATGATTAAAACCAACATTTTCTTGTGTTTCTACACTGCATTAACTCAATTGGTATTTTTGGATCTCCCAGCACCTGTTTGTTAGAAAAGAGTTCAAGCCGTTCTACAGAAGTCAGTTTCATGCTAACACCTGGATATTTGGAGGGCCATGATGGCTTGAATGACTCTCTCCTTATGCCAAACTCACAGCTAATGAGTAACCAAGCTAAAATAATCTACATTGGTCAGCAGTTGAAACTTCTGGTTCTTTATGAATTGAACCCTACAGAAGAACCTGGCTGTGTGGATAAGTCAGCCTGCTCATTTCTGGTGCAAATAGCAGATCTATAGCTATTTTCACTCTAGCTTCAGTCTTACAGCACAATCCTATCCAACTTACACCACCGGTGTAACCAGCGGGGGAGGGCAGGGCAGGAGGCTTTGGAGGGGAGGGGAGATTTAAATCCCCTTTGAATTCCCCTTTGGAGGGAATTTGAATCCCCTTTCCGTTCTGGGGCCTCCCGTTCTCGCTGCACCGCTGGTTACACCGGGGGTGTAAGTTGGATAGCATTGCGCTGTTAGATGCCACAAGGTTATTCAGTTGATGGTACTCACATGACCAAAGCAAATAGTGTCAGGGTATATTCTGCAAGATATATTCCGGAAGTGACTTACTTTTGGATGCAGTAATAAATTAACCTGCTCCCTGAGCCACCACCCCGGATGATCGGCCGAATTATTGACATACCTGGTAAAGGCAAATTAGCTATTTGATTGCAAGAATATTTACTTCTTTATTACATTTATGTTTGCCTTTCTTCCATCATGGCACATAGAGCATTCCCATCTGGTTACCCACCTAGGCACTGATCAGAGATAGTCCTGCTTAGCTTCACACAAGGGTTGTGTGCGTTCAGACCATGCTCTGAGACCCGATATTCTAGAAGAATATATTCTAGTTCTGAATGTTCAGCTTTATACATTCAGGGCTCAAGCTTAGACCCAACATATACCATAGGAATACACTTTGGAACAAACAAACATTTGCTGTTTGCCTTTCTAGGGTGGCAATCCTATGCACACTGTTCTGGGGGCAAGTCCCATTCAGTTTAATGGGGATTACTTCTGAGTAGACATGCATAGGATTGTGCTCTTAATCTCTCTTATTGTTCATCCTTTCCTCTTTCCCAACTTTTCTCCTTTTCTGTCTTTGCCTCTCTCATTCCCCCCCCCCCAAAAAAGATGGTGGTGATGCTGTTGGTGTGACCCACTTCAATTTAGGTCACTGGACTAGGAGGACCAATGTTCGAGGTGCAGAATTTGCCCATATCTCCATTTCCAATTTGGAGTGGTGCTCTGCTCTGATAATTGTGCTGGGTGACTTTAAACTGAAGTGAGACTATGGGATACTCTCTAAATTGAAGTTGATTTTTTTTTTAAAAAACTCAGTTTACATCTTTGAACAGGAACGAACCTGACTTTTGCCATCCGCAGAGAGCATTTGGCGAGGGGATGGGCTATATGAATAATTGAGGGAAATAGCATTGTGTGCTGTAAGAGGAGAGACAATTTTGGCATTGAAAATCTCTCTCTTTTTTTGTTTCGTTACATTTCTAAGTTGAGCTCAAAGGGCCTTTCTTTCTTTCAGTTCTCTATATTTATTCCGATAACCCCATCCTTAACATTGTTCCACTTGCCTTTTCTTGACTTAATGACATCCCAAACTTTTGTTGAAAATAATTGATTGAATTTAAATTTCCTTAAAAGTTTAAGAGGTAATGTTACAGTATAAATTTCCTACCAAACACTAAGTAGGGAAATATCCATTAGTGAAATTAACTACAGTTTCTAGGTAGCTAACAATGTGGCGTATACAGTAGGGCATGGCTAATGAACACTGCAGTGGGTGATATTTCATTATACAAATTAATGCTCACATTTTAATGGGAAAGTCACATAATGAATCTCAGCTTCACTGACAGCAATTAGAGACACAGATTGTCCCCTTCTGGACAAGACACTGTTTAGCAATAAGCAGCTGTGTAGAAAGTCTTCAGGTTTGCAACATATATATGCTTAGGGGGAATTGGTGTACAGTTTATATTAATGTACTGAAGCTTCAGAGCTAAGGAGCATCCATATTTATTTCTCCCAGTATTAACTATGTAAAGACATGTGGAAAGACTAAATAAATATCTGAGATAGGATTTAAATTCAATTATATAGCTTTGCAAAAATTAAAGCATTATTCTGTCTGTTGTGTGATAGAACAGAAGGTAATGTAAAAAAAAAAAAAAAAGGAAAACAACAACAACAACGAGAATACCAGAGTATGGAATAATTGTATACCTTTTCTTTGTCTTTGGCTTCCCTCTTTCTCGGGCACAATAGCAAGGGAGTAAAGAGATTCAGAATGCAACTGGTATTTCTGACAAACAGATGAACTATGTGGGGGGAACATGTGCATGATCCAAAAATAATCCCACAGAACCTTTGATATTCCATTTGGTTTCAAAAGTGTGAAGTGAGTGATTAGAATGATAAAAGAAATTACTGAGTAGGAAGAGGCATAATAATGAACTAATTAAACCGTACTGCAGCTCTTTTCTAAAATATCCACTCTGCCATTGATAAAATAGGTTATCAATAATCACCCCATTGATTCAATAGCTGTTCAGAAACGCTGTCCAGTATTTGTATTAGAATATTTTTGGGAAGATAATTATCTATTTATTTCATTATGCTTAAAAAGATTCAAAGAGAGATCTGGTTTCTACTTAAATGAAACTAAACACCGCAGCAGGACCAAAATTCCATGTGTGCTGCCATTTCTCCTGTGGACGACACTTTTATATGTCAGAAAACTCTCTCTCTCTCTCTCTCTCTCTCTCTCACTCTCTCTCTCTCTCTCTCTCGTGTGTGTGTGTGTGTGTGTGTGTGTGTGTGTGTGTGTGTGTGTGTGTGTGTGTGTGTGTACGGGTTTGATTATTGCTTTAAACAGGGATGTGGATCAAGTCTCTGACTCCAAGTCTCTGGGTCTAAGTCTTAAGTCAAGTCCCAAGTCTTTGCCCCCAAGTCCCGAATCTTTGGTTACGAGTCCCTATCTATTTAATGGGGAAATCGGGTTTAAACCTGAACAAAATGTGACTTCTCATAAAAGGCCCCAAGTCTTGCGTCGAGTATTTTACAATAACAGAGTCAAATCCGAGTCAAGTCATTGAAGCGACTTGAGTCTGACTCGAGTCTGAGTCAATAGACTAAAAATTCACACACGTTGTCAGTATTACAATGACACTCAGCAAGTCATCAAAACATGAGCAACAGAGCCAACAAAAGCAGCTTAGAAGACCAACCATTCAATGATCAAGTACTGCCCAGGTCAAAGTGCACTGAAATAGCACAGTCTAGATCTGGCATCTACAGCTCAATCCTAACCAACTTTCCAGCTCCGGTGTAGCCATGCCAACAGGGCACACACTGCATTTTGCAGTGCAGGGGCAGTCATGGAGGCCTCTTCAAGGTGAGGGAACATTTGTTCCCTTACCTCAAGGCTGCATTGCGGCTGCACCAGTGCCGGAAAGTTGGTTAGGATTGTGCTGCTAAAAACAGAGTGAGAGAGCCATTTGGAAGTTCTAGGCAAGGAGTTGTTCTACAAAGTGGGTGCCACCAGTGAAAAGTCGCTGTCCTACATGTCCTGTGGTGCTTCAGCTAACAGAGCAGGGCCCTTGTAGATGTTCTAAACATGTTGGTGGGTTCATGCTGAAGAGAGGAGGGAAGGTATCAGGAAGTGTTTCTCCTGGGGAGGAGTCATAGAACCATTTCCCCTTGAAACTAGGCGCCACCACCACATTAGAGTGAAAGAAGGTAGGCGCTATCTCATTTAGAGGCCCCCAGAGTTCAGGCGAGGGATAGACCTAGAAGAGGCAGGAGAATGTACAAGATTACTCCTGAGCACTTTCCAAAGTTTCGAAGTACCTATAGCTAACTCTACTGTAGCCTTACTTTGTTTTCCATAGTTTCTCCACATAAATCACTTTGAATTCTACTAGGGAATTTGTTTTCAAGACTCAGTACTCCATTTATGTTCTCACTGTAATCTTTATGTGCAGGCAAATGATGCACAATAACATGAACAACAAAGTTCTGCTCCAGCCTAAACCAACAGGCACTGATGATTGCTGTGTTAATTTAGCAAACCTGGAGGAGATTTGAGAAGTCATTTTCTTTTCACCTGAACTTAACAAACAGGTTGACTTTGGCAAGTGCAAGTATGTCAGATAATTCATCCAGATGCTGCTCTTGGCAAAATTATCGGGGCAATCATTACCTGTGAAAGATCTCTCTGGAACATTTAAGCTAAGCCTCAAATATACATTCCATCAGAAGGCAGAATTGTATCCCAGATATTAGCGGGCTCTGTGGTAATGCCTGCCAGGCTCATACAGCATGTATTTTCATGCATGCGTATTCTCACATTGCAAATAGGAACTACTCTGTCTCCTTCATGGAGAGATACCCTGTTTCCCCAAAAATAAGACAGTGTCTTATATTAATTTTGGCTCCAAAAATGCAGTAGGTCTTATTTTCAGGGAGGTCTTATTTTCCCAACCTGTGGCGCACCCCCCCCCCGGGCACTTACTTTGACCGATTAAAGATTCACTCTTTCCCGAGGGTGCAAGGCTCCTCAAGGCCTGGAAGGCCTGCGCTTGAGTCCTCCACCATAGAGACGACATGCTAGAGAGGCCAGCAAGGCCTGCAAGGAGGCTGCAACCTTGCAGAGTCTCTCTAGCACGTCATCTCTATGGTGGAGGACTCAAGTGCAGGTTTTCCAGAGCCTTTCACCTGCGGGAAAGAATGAAGCTTAAATCGGTCAAAGTGCCGGGGGGGGGGGGGATTGCGTCTGTCTGTCTGATGATCCTAGCTAGGTCTTACTTTCAGGGAGGTCTTATATTTATGAGTGCCATCAAAAATCATGCAAAAATGACGATAGGTCTTACTTTCGGGGGAGGTCTTATTTTAGGGAAAACAGGGTATGTATGCCCCACACATGTGTAAAAACCCCTTGTCCTGCCACTACCACTACAATCCCAGAGATGTGCATTGTCACTGCTTGAGTATGGCACATGGCAGAAAGTGAAAACATCAACGCACTCACGCAATTGCCTTTTCGTGAAGCCATCTTGGGGTTCAAATACCAAGCCCTCCTGCTACAGCTGTCAAAATCCCTCCTTACAGCTCTCACTTTAAATCGCTTAGAAGTCTGAAATTAACTAATTCAGGAATTGTGAGGAACATGTTGCCTTTTAACTAGGTTGTTAGCTTGCACACACACCAAAAATGCAATTCCTGGTGTGTGTGTGTGTGTGTGTGTGTGTGTGTGTGTGTGTGTGTGTGTGTGTGTGTGTGTGTGTGTGTGTGTGTGTGTGTTTTGGGGGGGGGAAGCGATGTACAAACAATGGAATATTTTCAGGGCAGAGTCCACAGATGGCTTGCCTTGGCGTTTAGATCATTTCAGAGAAAGAAAACAGAGGAGAGAAAATAGTTCCTTGTTGTTTAGGTTGCTTCGAGAAATAATTGCCGTTATTGACAGGGCACTATTAAGCAGAGCTTCTAGGACTGTCAGACTTCTGTCTCTTTCAATGACTATTCCAGCATTCAGGTCTGCAAGGGAACCCTCGATTGCTAACAAGTGCTCAGTATACATTTACATTCACATTTATCTAGACATACCGGTATTTTCCCTTTCGGATGTATATGTGTGATTTTCTGTAAATAGTTCACATATGTGCTTTGCCACCCTGAGTTCTTCTAAATCAAGAAAGAGCCGTACAAGCCCAGCACTGAATTAGAAATATATATTTAATTCATGAGAATCATCTTATATGTTTTAGAACACTATTTAAGCCAATCCTTAGTCTGTTGAAAAGTGCTTATTAGAGGTAAATTACACATTTTACTACTGGAGCATTAGAGGTACCATTAGTGCAAATTTAAAACACTGCACAACCCAGTAGATAATGTTAATTTCAAACACAGAACACCGAAACTAAATATATTTTGTACCTTTTTATTACTCGTTTTCTCTTTAATTTTTATTGACTACCTTTTATCTTAACTATACGTCCTTACGCAATGAGATTGCAGTGCACTGTAATGGTATTAATATTTTATAGAAACTGTATTTATAGTTCTTTATTTGGAAACAATGCAGCAGGTCTGCAGATCTTTGAATCCTTCTGGAATGGTGCCCTCCAAATAATGATAAATTACTTGTGCAGAATGCCATTTGCTAATTATATCCATGATTTACTGCAGAGCAAGACTTAAATCATTCATTTCAGTCTTGCGTAACAGTGCCATAAAAATTTTAGGTTTAAAAATGGTTTCCATGTGTATAATTTAAACAAATTTTCGTGCTATTGTATACACAAAAACATTGTAGTCATCCATTTGTTACATACTTGGTCTCTCTCTTTACCCCTTTACACCCCCCCCCCGCTTGTACTTTTAATGATCACTGTGGTGGAATAGTTTTGCTTCATTTTCATAATCATAGCTTTTAATTCTGCAGCAGTTTTAACATATTAGGTTAAGAAAAAGATAGCTAACTGTGTGTTTATGGTGCGCCAGTCTTGAGTTGCTAGAGAGCCATTAAAAAAACCCAAAACTTTAAACTATTAATTATCTTTGAAGAAGGAAACTGGCACTAGAAAAAATAATAATTCATGGCTGAGAATTTTGTTGTGTGGAGCTATTATTGTTTTAGAAAGATAGAGGTTGGTTTTTTCCCCCCACAGTCACTCAATTTAATGTACCTATTTGTCTTTTGATAATTGCAGGTGAGAAACCTTACAAGTGTCCCCACTGTGATTATGCCGGCACTCAGTCTGCATCACTCAAATACCACTTGGAACGACACCACCGGGAACGACAGAATGGAGCTGGACCACTCTCTGGCCATTCTCAAAGTCAAGAACACAAAGAAGAAACGTCAAATAAAGGGTCAATGTTCATTCGACCTGATGTACTGAGGGGCGCTTTCAAGGGTCTTCCTGGTATAGATTTCCGAAGTGGGATGGGATCTCAACCGTGGTCACCAGGAATGCTTTCTTCGGGAGACCATCCAGGACATGCAATAGGCATGTCTTCAGAAGTATCGTCAGACAATATCAAGGGTTCTGACCTGTCTTCCAAAGGGACACGCTTTTCTGAACTTAGCAGAGCTTATCACAACATGGTTGGGAACGGAGTGAACTTCCAAGGATCACTGCAAGCTTTTATGGACAACTTTGTCCTTAATTCGTTGAAGAAGGAAAAAGAAATGAAGGATAAAGTCCTGGCTGACTGCCTTTCCACAAAACTTCTGGGTTCAGAGAGTGGGGAGGAAAAAGCATCTAGTAAACAGAGAAAAACAGAAAAATCACAGTATGAACCTCTTGACCTCTCTGTGAGGCCAGATGCAACCAGTCTTCCAGGATCATCCATTACAGTCCAAGACAATATTGCTTGGCACGGCTGCTTGTTTTGTTCCTTTACCACATCATCTATGGAATTAATGGCTCTTCATCTCCAAGCCAACCACTTAGGCAAAGCTAAGCGTAAAGACAGTGTTTTAGGATCAACCAGGAATGGTAAAGACCAACCTAGGGAGGCCATTGCATCCGCAAATAAAGCCAGCTTGCTCCCACCTTCCTTACAGACCAAGAAAGATGCAGCTGTTTCCAATTTGATTGGCCAGATGGACTCAGCTTCTGAAAGAATGAACCAAGGGCCCAAGGAGGCACCAGGGGAGCAGAAGAACACAGCTTGGCCTGGCCACATGGATTCCACTTTTTGTAACTTTGCAGCAGACTTCTACAAGCAATTTGGAGTTTATTCTGGAGTAACTGGAGCACAAAATTCTTGCACCCCGAACGAAGATGACATAAAAATACAGTCCGACGATGATCCAACCATGCTGCTTTCTGACTCTGTAAATAAAAGTGCTACTGATGACCTCTCAGACATCGCTTCTTCTGAAGATATGGAATCCTCCAAGGAAGAAACCATTGATGATGAGGACGACATTGAAACAGAATCCGAACTTACGAACAAACAGCTGTCTAATCTGAATAAAGATGGCAGCGACAGAGGGGACAACATACAAGGCTCTGTTGCCTCCAAAACAGCGCAAGGACTATTATCACCATTGCCACCAACTTCTGAAAAGCAGTGGCATGGTCAGAATATACTTTCCTCCCACGAAGCTGCACCCAGTGCAATGAAACTGGAACCAGCCCCAAGTCCACAGGTCCTGGAGAAACAAGTGAACATGTTGTCGGTCCTAAGAGCCTACAGCTCTGATGGCTTAGCAGCCTTTAATGGACTTGCAAGTAGCACAGGAACTAGTGGATGTCTCAAGAGACCTGACTTGTGTGGTAAGTTTTAGAACCCTTCTTTCAGACCATTTCAGAAAAAAAAAATAATCACACAAAATCACTGAGTATGCCTAACCATGGTTGTTAGTCAATTTGGCTTTCAAAAATGTTCAGAAGCTGTGGGACAAAATTAGTCTTTGTCACAAAGCATGGACCTCTGTTGAAATCAATGGTGTTTCATGCAACAGGATGTGGCCTTTATATGTGGTCCAAGCCAGTTTTTATTTTTAAAGAACGTCATGTTGTTTTTAATTAGATTAGCAGTTATATAAGAAGTTTGTACTTATGATATGTGGATATCAGGACATCTGCTGCTTCATTTTTATCAATCTGATTTATTTATTTTTAAACTGACGTGGTAACTTGCAAACCTTTCAGCATTTGAACTGAGGGAAAACACTGGATGCTTTGCCAAGCCTCAGCCTAGCTTGCTTCCCCAAACTTATTCCTTATGTTGAATTAGGACATATTGAATATGCTCAACATTGTAGAAATCAAACAAAAAGCCAGTGGGCTATTCCAACTATATTTGGGATTACATTTTACAGGGAATTCCTAAATTACTCATCCAACAGTTACCTTTCATTACTTCCAAGTACCAAGTCACCTAATTCATAGGCTTACCAGATCCATACCGGGACAGAATGCTAGACCTTTATGCGGAGGTGTAGCTTGTTAAACCCTTAGACTAGAGCACAATCCTAGGCATGTCTACTCAGAAGCAAGTCCCATTGGGTAGACATGCCTATTAGACATGCTTAGGATTGTACTCTAAGGGTTTAACAAACTACACCTGCCCAAATTCCTTCTCCTAAAGGTCTCTAGCACTCTGTCCCAGTATGGATCTGGTAAGCCTACTAATTCATATGATAGCTGCACATATTAAAATTAAAAAGACAGGTATCTCATAATGGTATTTGAGTCAATTTGCTGAAGTAACTCCCCCCCCCCAACATAAAATGTGTTTTGGAATCACCAAATGTGATTATGGTGATACCACTAGATATTATCTCTAGGTTATCTTTTAGGTGTTTCTGTTTTAGGTAGGCTTACCAGATCTCCAACCGGGACAGAATGCTAGACCTTTAGGAGAAGGAATATGGGCAGGTGTAGCTTGTTAAACCCTTAGACTAGAGCACAATCCTAGGCATGTCTACTCAGAAGCAAGCCCCACTGAACACAATGGGGCTTGCTTCTGAGTAGACACGCCTAGGATTGTGCTCTAAGGTTTAACAAGCTACACCTGCCCACATTCCTTCTCCTAAAAGTCTAGCACGCTGTCCCGGTTGGAGATCTGGTAAGCCTACTTTTAGGAGAAGGAATGTGGGCAGGTGTAGCTTGTTAAACCTTAGAGCACAATCCTAGGCATGTCTATTCAGAAGCAAGCCCCATGGATGCCTAGGATTGTGCTCTAAGGTTTAACAAGCTACACCTGCCCACATTCCTTCTCCTAAAAGTCTAGCACGCTGTCCCGGTTGGAGATCTGGTAAGCCTAGTTTTAGGTGATGTGAAGAGGTTCAACAGGCGATGGATATTACTGTCACCATTGCTTTGGTAAAGTTAAGTTGTATAACTTGCCCACCAAAGTGTTGTGTTTTGGAAGCCTATAGCATAGTAGTTTCAGTGTATTGCCACCACTGGTGACTGCAACAACCATCGTGTGTAGGAGAAGTGGGTTGACTTTTCTGCAATGTTGTACACACTTACATGGGAGTAAGTTCCACTGAGTTCTGTCTCTCTTATGTACTTATACGTAGACATGCATAGGATTGCTCTGTAGACTCCCGTTCTGTTTACCTTGTATTTTAATTAAACATCTTCTTGGCTATAAACCCATCATGATGCAAGCCTCCAATATCAGACCTGTAGCGTTCAGTGCTTACCGAACCCCTTTGCAAAGCTTTCCTTGATATGACATCCAGTGCAGAGACCTCAGATACCACCCTTTGGAGATAATGGATCTGTGTTAATCCATCTTTTCAGATCAGTCTCTGTAGTTTTCAAGAACAGAAATGCCGAACAGACTGAAATTTTTAAAAGATAATTTATAATTTGCAGTGACGATACAAAATGAAATAGCTCCTTTAACTAGCGGATTGTGCTGTTGCACTAGTTAATGGCACATGACCTTGGCACCCCAAAATGATTCGAGATCTTATCCTAAAGCTCTAGTGAACAAAGGTTTTACGTATCCATAGTTTGCAATTCTAGGTGTAAACTTAAAAATGTAATAGATGAGTGATTCTAAGACCAGTTGTGTAAGCCTTGCAATACTTAGGATGGGGCAGACAATCTATTGTGCTGTCATATCTCCATGAGTGCAGACTGCTATGCCAACATAGACGATGAGTGATGTGTGAAAGCACACAGCCTAAGATCAGTAAACTGCTTAAAGCAGCTTGTGTGTGTGGGGGGGGGAGAGCAATGCCCCACCTCTCCACTCTGAGCCTTTCGCAAATCAAGGCCACCCACATTGCCCAACTCAAAAATACACTGGCGTGTTTATTCAAGAGAAAGTGGTACCACCGATTTACTAAATTGGAACTTATTGAGTCAAGGCAAAGGAATATTTGGAAGAAGTTTAAAAAAATCACGTAATAAACATAGGGAGAAAGTTGCTTAGAGGGTGGTTTTTATTCCTATTTATATTCTACTATTCTAAGACCTAGGTGCAAGCCAGCGGGTGGCGCAGTGGGTTAAACTGCTGAACCATGAGCTGTCGATCGAAAGGTCAGCAGTTTGAATCCGCGACAGGGTGAGCGCTCGTTGCTTGGCCAGCTCCTGCCAACCTAGCAGTTCCAAAGCATGTTAATGCGAGTAGATAAATAGGTACCACTTGCGGGAAGGTAAACAGCGCTCCGTGTTCCAGTCGCATGCTACGCGCTGCGGCAAGGAGAGTCATGCTGGCCACATGACCACGGAGGCGTCTTCAGACAACGCTGGCTCTTCGGCTTTGAAATGGGGATGAGCACCACACCCTAGAGTTGGACACGACTGGACTTAATTGTTAGGGGTCACCTTTACCTTTTTACCTAAGACCTAGGTGTAGGCATGGGACAAGGAAGGAGAGAGAGGCAATAGTGTTTTTTTTACTGCTGTACATCTGCAAATCATAAATCGAGGGCAATCAGATGATCACTTACGAGAGTTGTTGTTGATCTTAACAAACACTCACCCGCTGGACACTTGAAACTCACAATGTCAGGTCATAGATATGTGCTGTTTCAATGAGCTTAGTAAGGTTGTGCGTACATCTGGACTAACAACGTACAGAAGTATCTGCAGGATGGCTCTGAACTGAAACTTGTGTGTCGTTCTGAGTTCCACACCAATAACTATGCGGCGCAAAGAATGTTTTCCAAGTTGTCAAAAAAAAATTAATAAAAATGCCTCACTATGGGATTTCTGACAGTTTGAAAAATATTGACAGCTGCTAATGTTATGCAAATTAAAAGTCCCACATTCCCTCCTTTTAATAGCTACCCAGCCTCGTGATTCTGAAAAGATGGCTGCCCAAAAAATCTCAAATTTTAAACTTTTCCAGTTCCTAATTTCAGGGCAAGACTGTATGAAAAGTTTCAGCACGCTCTATCGATTTCCCAGAATTCTATTTAACCGTTATATCCATACCTCATTGTTATTATTATCGCACTTGAAAACAAATTCGCCATTGTTGAGTTTCCATCTTTCTAATGATTCGACATTAATTTCATGAATTACCACATTCATGAAAGTTTCACAATCTGTTCTTTTTCACTGAGATACGAGAAAGAGGAATCTTATTAGCTTGGCCTACTCTGTTTTTATTCTTTTTATAAAAGGAATTGCAGCTGAAGTCTTCTCTTTCCCACCCCTCCAAAACTACTATTTTAGAACGTTTAGACCAATATCTTTTACCACTAGTTTACATCTAAGTCGTAATAGTCTCATCCTGGTACGGTAGTATTACACCTTCTTTGAAAAGTAGAATTATTAAGTAATCGTAAGTGTTCCACTTGTTTGCTTGGCAGCCTTTCACAACGGTTGAAAGTGCATGAAGGTACTAAAAACGGTACATGATCGTCACTATTCAGTCGTACCCTAACTTCCCAATTTTAACTGGGGTAGGGAAACTCAGTGTATGCTGTTGTATACCCATGTGGTGTACCTGAAATGCATGGGAAGGATATGCGTGTCTTGTTTTCTCTGTGTATATTCTGCCCGGAGGTATGTGGGCCCTTCTCTCCACCATATGTGTTTCCAGGGCACATATGGTGAAAAGGATGTGCATTTTCCATTGAGCCAGCTAGGCAGGGCCGGTCTGGGGGAGGGGAGCCCTCTGCATAGAGGAGTCACGCTATTCGTTCGACCCTGCCTCCTGACGACGCAACGGCATTTCTACTACTGTACTTAAGAATGACCCCTTCCTCCATCTAGAACAGAGATTCCCAGGTAAGGAATTTTGTCTTTCTCTCACACATTTTTATATAAAGGCGGTATATAAATATATATACAGTATTTATATACCGCCTTTCTCGGTCATTGGATTTCTCCTCCGACTTTAATCCAAGACAGTGTAGATGGGCAGGCTGTCCTAACCCCCCTTGGGTTTTTTTACAATATATATAAATGTCCAATCTCTCATGAACAGCTACTTTCCAGGTGGTATCCTTTTACAGTCTGAGTTTTTTCTGCTGGCTGGCATTTTTCTGCCACACTCGACCGATGCAGCTGGAAGCTCTTATCTCTCCTCCTGGAGGCTTTCACAGCTTTTTGCCGGCGGCGTGTCTCGAACTTATCAAGTTCATCGGTCTTTGGGCTTTGAAGGCAGCAGCTCTCCCCACTAAGCCAGACTCTTCTGCCCAATGTGCTTTAGAGTGCTTCGCCCTTTCACTGTAATGGGTATGTAATGGTTGAAGTGACCCTACTTACAATCCAGGTTGTAGCCCAGATTGTTTTTGCCCTTGTGTTCAATGCACATGTGCACATGATGAACAGAATCAGTTCATCCAGTGGTGGTAACGCCTAACAGAGCAATTCAACTTAACTTTTGTGCCAGTTTAACCAGCGGCACAGCGAGAACGGGAGACTCCAGAATGGAAAAGGGATTTAAATCCCCTCCAAAAGAGGAATTCAGAGGGGATTTGAATCTCTTTTACGTTCTGGGGCCTCCTGTTCTCGCTGCGCCGCTGGTTAAACCGGCACAAAAGTTAAGTCAGACTGCGCTGTGAGATTATTGTCCTCAATAGTTTTATCCTTACACACACCCCCAAAGAAGACACGAGACAAGCCACTTTATGGAGAAATGGTCACTTTATTTAATATTTATAAAAGAAACCTGCAGAGGCAAACACTGGGAGTAAACTAACCCACCCCCAAAGGCATGCAGGAACTGGTCGGGGGAAATGGGCCTAGCCATCTTCCTCCCCCTGCTTGTTTTGGCGTCTCCTCAGTCGTCGCCCAGACCCACATGACCTGGCCCGGCCAATCACAGGCCGGGCCTATCGTGGCTCGTCTCCTGCCTCCCTCAGGGGGGAGGCAGGACAATATTCCCACGCCGCGAGTGGCGGCGCAGGGCATTAACTTGGCTTCTGACTTTCTGTGTTACTCATTGCCAGTATGAGTGTTAAATGTGAAGGATTCACCGGGTATTTATGTGACGATGAGGCAGTCGGTAGGAATGCTCTGTTAATAGTGATGCTTGCATTTGTCACCTTCCTTTTTGAATTAGCATCTGCCAACAGAGAGGGAAAGGACCACAGTCAATTATATTCTGTTTCCTGTGTTTCAGGAGTTAATGTCTTCTATAGTGGAATCCTAAGCATGTTTACTCAGCAGGAAATCCTACTGAATTCAATGACTTAGTCCCTAGTCAGTGAGAATGACTGAAGTCCTAGTTTGGTTTACTATGGATGCTTTCCCCTCTATGGTCCATTGCTTTTCTTTTTGACTCAAGACACCATCTATGGTATTGACTGTCAAGTTGCCGCCTACTATAAGTGATTTACACATAACATAAGACTACTCAGAAGTTTAGAACATCAGTCTCAAGCATAATACATAGCACATATTTCACACATTGAGTAATATAAAACTCCCTGGGAGGTGAAGCAATCACATCGTGATGTCCATAATGATGCGAGAGAAATCTGTTTGAATCCACTTTGTACCATGTCCTCTTGTGTGTGTGAACTGACCTTAACTTTCAGCTACCCAAACCCATGACCTCATTTCGTTTTTTTGTGATTTTGCTCGGTGACTTTGTCATAGTTGTGGCGTGTGATTTTAGTATCTGATTTCAACCTCTCTCTACCATATTGGTATGTCAATATTTACTGGCCTTAATTAAATGTTCTGAAGTTAATTCCGAAGTTAAGTTAATCAATGCATACAAAGCACCTTGTAAAGTTTATGAAGAAAAGAGGGCCACAGAAATATGAAATGTGACTTCATTCCCAGAAAAGAGATAAGTTCTATATCAGTAGCCTTCTTTGATGCCTGCAGTCATGTTTAATCTTCGTTAACTACTGTAGCCAGGCTAGGTGAAAGAAAGCTATTAAAACAGTCCCTGTCACTATTATTTCTGAAAGTCTTTGGCCTTCCCTAACAGATCTGAATTTAGTGTTGTAATATAGAAAGGCCTTTCCAATGAGTGGGCACCTGGTCTTTCATAGTGTTACTGGTGAATATGCACATTGCTATAATAACATTGATTTTATTCGAACTTCCATTGAACTACCGCCTTAGAAATGTAGTCATAACTATGAATTATAATGTTTAGACCTAGTTTCTGCTAAAAAGCTCCAGGTGTACTTTATTCCATGTAGAGTTTATTTTGATTCTTTGAAATACCCTGATGCCATTTTGAAGTTACTGAAGCATTGTTGTATGCCCTGCCATTATTAGCAGATTAGATAATTTAATTCAGGACAGTGCCTTCAAGTCTCAGGGCAAATTCACAAGACAACTATGTTTCTCATGCGATGATGGCAGTCATCATGGCAACCTGGTTGTTTGAATGGATATCACAGGTTACAGACCTCTCTTATCATGTGAACAAAGTCCTGTTCCATGGAGGCAGGCAAGCAAATATTGTGATAACTTAGTTGTTGCCGCTACAATTAATGATATGAATTGGCATTCAGAACTGTTAGGGGAAGAGGGGATATGCCTCTAAATTTCTCTCTCTAATGGCCTGTTCTTACAATCATCTGGGCAAGCAGTAGTCACACACACACACACACACACACACACACACACACACACACACACACACACACACACACACACACACACACGTGACTTGTGACTCCCAGCCCGGCTAGCCCCCTGTCAACCAGCTGTATGTGTCAAGCATTGCATGCAAGATTTTACTTCTGACATGCCACAAATGCCCAACTGACGTGTTCCAAAAGAATCCCGTGCAGGACAGTGACCGATGTACGTAACTGGCTCATCATGGGCTGGTGCAATTGGGAGCCAACATAGTTTTGTTAAGGGCTATTCTGCATTTAGAAGCTTATACAAGTAGAACCATATCCTCCTTCAACTACTTCCATTGTTCAACTATTTCTTTCTCCCAACTATCTGGGGCAAAACCCTTCATAAGGCTTTTCATGCACAGTCCCAAAATGTCTGTCTGTGCTAGTCTGTGCCTCTCTTCTTCATGTCCCTAAGGGTCCCTTGTAGTTTGTTCGTTGTGTCCTAAAGTTTCAGAAAGTGCATGTTATGTGCAAGGGCATTGAAAGATGTGTTTCTCTCCCTTCAGATTTAAGCCATTGTAGAAAATTGTCTAGGGTTTTTCAGGAGGGGCACCATTTCCGATTTCATACCAAAAGCCACTGGCTAGTAATATCTTTACTAGGACCAAACAAAGTGACACAATTTTTATACACAGAACTCTTAATCAATTTGGATGTTAAGTAAACCAAAAAAAAAAGGGGGGGAGAAGCCGGACTGATGTAATAGCCCCAAAGATTACAGATTTCAGTGTATGATATTTGCAGGGGCAGGGTAGGAGCAAGATTCAGTAAGATCCAGCTTACCTGTGGATACATTCAGAATTTAGATTGCAGAAAACTGTATTTTGAAGAGTATTTGTTGTGATTTTTTAATTTAATTTCATTACAACCATGGCGGTATTATCAACACAGGCCAAAACCGGTTTTAATAGCAAAGGAATTTGTGCCTTCAGCATGCATACCTAGTACATAGGCAAATCTAATTGTATATTGCAAATAGTCACAGTGTGTAGTATTAGTGCACTGTTTAGAGATAACAGTTCCCCTGAGGAACAATCATACATGATCCAAAATGTGAGGAAACCTAGAGGAACATAGATGCGTGATCCGAAACCACAGCCTTTGCCACCCTTCCGAAATTACATCCTTGCTTTGCAGGCCTGTTCGCTAGTTGGGGCAGATTTCTTCCATCGCCCCATGTACCATTCAGCCTGTGACTTCAGGCCTTTATTCTGATGCAAGTTCTTTTGTTCCTAATGAAGTTACTCCTCCTCATGTTTGTCTATGTTAACTGAGAACAGAACCTGGCCCCGAGTCCTAAGACTTCAGCTGCTGTTGTGGATAATGCACTGCTATTTGCGTGGCAATATCCAACCAAACTCATATGGCTTTCTTCCTTTTTTAATTAAGTCGAATGCCAGCAGCCCAATGAAGTTTGCACTCCTGGATAAAAGGGCTGGTCTGAGCCTAGTGTCGTATTTGCCAAATGGTTCGCTAGTCATTTCAGTACAAACAAATGGATGGTGTCAGTAAGTCTGCAAACACTGTTGACATTTAGCCTTGTTTATGTTACTTTCCTTTTGCTGCACATTTTTGGCTCCAAAAGCTACTGTCGGAATCAACAGTGACTTCCTAAGCAGAAGCTAAGGGCCCCGTCTTCTGCATCTCACACTGGGACCCCTTACGTTATGAAGTGCGTGGGCTTTGACTTGGCGATCTTTATGTTCCATAGATCATTTGGCCATCTAACGTTACAATAATATTAGACTTCACATTTGCAATGAGACAGATACTAAGGCTATATTGTTTGGTTATTCCCGGTTTGTTTTTTCCCCAGCTCTGACTTGAAGCGGCGGAAGGGACTCTGCAAGAATCCAGCATTTCTTGTCACACATTCCGAGGGTGAATTTTCAGAGTTGCTTAAATTAATGCAGATTAGGTGTCCCTTAACGACCTTTGACCTTCCCCTCTTGTGATTTAGAATAAGGGCATTGAAAGAACAGGGTGGTAAGAAAAGGTGGATTCTAGTCACTCTTTCTGTACTTACTTTATCCATCTATTCCTTTGGTATGTTGGGGATTCTCCTCTGTAGAAACAGAGCTGTAAAAACAGAACAAAAGGATATCAGTTGCTCCAGATTAATTTACCAAGAGCTGTGATCTTGTGTGCAAGTGATTGTGCTCACACTAAGGCACAAGTTTTGCTTTTCTATAGTTATTTTTTTTATTTTGCTCTTTCACAGCATGTTTAAGGCCCTGTTATCTGCAGCTTTTTGTCCATAAGTACATTCTACTCAGCATCAAATATGAATGTGCAGACAATAGGGTCATAGTCAATATGGCACTTTTTATATACATGCATTCACAGAGTATATGTTATCCCTCACTGGTTAACAGAGAAACAAGAAGGTCCTAGAATTTTTTTAGATCTCAATTCTGAGACTACAATCTGATGCAGAGCAAAGAGCACTCAAGCCTAGAGATTTCATTGGCTTATGTGCATGTATCTAACTGTGCATGATATTGTGGCTAGTTTGCAAGAGCAGAACACTCAGGTAGGTTAGTGCGTTACAAACGCGTCCCAGCATATATCCTCAGATATCGATGACACCCAACGTTGGATCAGCCGTGTGCTGGAAATGAGGATTTGCCAATAAGGATTTACCAATCTGGCCTCCACAATCGCCAGATTTAACACCCTACGACTTCTTTTTGTGGGGATTCATCAAGGATGTGCGTTATCTGCCCCCATTGCCACAACAACTGGATGACCTGAAACAACGCATCTCCAATGCAGTGGAATCGATATCTGAGGATATGCTGGGACGCGTCTGGACCGAACTGGACGACCATGTCAAGATCTACCATCTACCATGATTTGTAATGTGCATGTGAAACTTGGACAGCTTTTCTGTCTTTTCACGTCATGACGGTTGTGGTATGTCCGTTCATTTAAGAATAAATCAGCTTTACTTTTGCACCATCCTTTTGGAATAACCCTGTATTACTTATATCTGAAGATGAGCAGGAAGGCAACAAGTTAAATCCAATGGGATAACAGCATCAATGTTTCAAAGTGCACACTGGAGCTATTTTCTGAAATATGACGCAGCCGGTCTGTTCTTTGGGTCTGTGATATACTGACATAAGGGCAGCTCTCCAAAATACAAGACACTTGGCAACTGTAATCCTTGTGCGTTTAAAATTCAGAGGCCTATAATCTGGTCTAACATGACCTAATCATGTGTCGCTTTAGGTCTACTATACCTGTAAGTGTTTGCTACCCTTCTTAGTGATGGTTTCAATCTCCTTGAAGCCCAGATTGCAGTTATAACATGCCCCCCCCCCAAAATGCCATAATAATATTGTAGGGTACACTTCAGCACCCATTACTCAGCACCCCTTGTCACCAGTTGGCTTTGCTCATACGTTCATCAGGCTGCAATCCTGTCCATACTTACTTGGGAGCAAGTTTCATTGACTATAATGGGACTTGCTTCTGAGTAGATATGCATAGGATTGGGCTCTTATGAATTGCATGCATTGATCCGGCCCGTGTCAGCTTTTAATCATAATTCTGGTAGCACTTTTAAAAGAAAACAGCAGTTTTCCACTTTTAACACAAGCGCAATTTTTTATCCTTGCAATCTCACGTTATTTTGGGTATTTTATTATTGTAAACATGTATAATGTTGAATTTCTCAGTTGCTGCTTTTCCTCTCATGTTCCCAGATAATTATATCACAAAGGGTAAATGTAATTTACCTGTTGCGCTGTTAACTCTTTAAAGCAAAGAGGAATTTCTATATATTTGTCAAAGTGTAGGAATCAATATGTGTGTTTACTATAACATGTTATTGCAGCAATACAAAATCAACAGCGTTGTACTATGTTCTGTTGCGTAGGCATACAAGTCTAGAGAATGGACTGTCATACAAGTGGGGAAAAATCCTTTTTAAAAGGTTATTTATTGTCATTTCGACTTGAGTTTTAAATAGTTCTAATTTTGTAATACTTTAGGAGAGAAATATTACTGTAGTTATCTTGTTTCATATTCTTTTGAGAAATGCTTCCAGTTTAATATGTTGTACCTGGGTTTTCTTCTTCTTCAATATTAACCAAGAAATGACAGTGAAATTCAATGAATAACACTCTGACAGCCACAGTTTAAAACCTGTGATTGAAGTGAAATGTGTAAACTTCTGCTGGGTTATCATGTGCTTTGAAATAGAGTATTGTTGGAAGTAATTAGAAAATATATTAAGGTTTCCTGGTAATGAAGGCATGTAAGTTTTAATAATTGTTGCTTTCTGAATAAGTGTCACACTTTATCTTTAAATGTATATGGAGTTCCAAGTTAGGTCATTTCTGAATGGAATGTAAAACAATACTAAAAACAATGCTTCAATAACTTATCTTGGTGTTGCTAATAAAATTAAAAAGCTGTTAACCATTAGTATAGTTTGGAGTCATTTTGTTAATTCACTCAACAACAGAACTGCCAGGAAGCTGGTCTATCAGCTGAAAGACAAGAATCCAGCTTGAGGTGTTTTTACGGGAAAACCGAGCAGTGCAACTGGTTGGGATTTCTTTCTTTCTGTCTCAAAGACAAATTTGTTACAGTGAAAAGCCAGTAGCACATTCCCCCCCCCCCGTTCTTCCGCTGTGAAACAATTGGCTAGCTGAAGAGGAGTATATTAGAGTTCACATCATAAGAGGGTATCCAGGAGACCTCCTTCTTGTTTCATTGGTAGAAACCAAAGATCCCACCGCTTGATTTCAGTTTGCCAGGTCATGCCCCAAAGAGTTTCATTCTTTGTTTAAAATTGCAGTAAAGTGGGAGATGCGGAAGTCGTGACTCTGACTTGTCTTGTCCGTTCCTTACCAGATTCCACCTCATTCTTCTTCCCAATATGTGGGACACTTGAAGTTCTACTACAACAGCATACAAAAGCAGGAGAAGTCTCGTTTTCGACTTCATTGGGGATTTTAAAGGCATCATATGAGTCTCTAAGTTACATCTGGGTAATTCTAGAAGAACATAATACATTGAAGGGGCAACATTATGCAAGCTAGTCTCCGGTTAGCCCAGGACCATTTACCTGACTGGCAGTTGTTCTCCAGAACCTCAGGCAAGGAGTTTTCCTAGTAACTGAGACCTTTCCCTGTTGCCCAAATACTTGCTTTTTCCTCTCTCCCACTAGTCTATCTTACTTTAATGTTGTCAGTTTTAGATGACATATTGGTAGTTTTTTGTTTATACCATCCAAACACCATGAGTCAGGACCTGACATTTGAGTGCTCTGTGTCATACTGAGAAAAATCTGTAGTTCACCAGTAGAACAATTATATTATTTTGGAATGCCTGGAAATAATACAGCATTTGTGAGATAACTGTAACATTTATCCAGACTCAGTGTGAGATTGTTCTCTCTCTCTCTCTCTCTCTCTCTCTCTCTCTCTCTCTCTCTCTCTCTCTCTCTCTCTCTCTCTCTCTCTCTTATTTAGACGATGCTTCCCCTCACTAAGAAACATAGCAACATTAAAAACAAAACGACAGACAAAAAGTCAGAAAAAAAAGTTGCAGTATCCGCTCTTAAAGGTCTGCAACACTTTTTGTGTGTGCACAAATAGGGAGATTTCTCTATATCCCATGGGCAATAAGAGTGACAGGATGTTGTTGCAGCACGACAATAGAATATTTGTGTGAACAGAATAATTTGAGATCCATCACCATCACATCTGACTCTGTAATGATACAGCTGAAGTTGCATCACTAGTGTGAAGGCTGTCGCCATTGTATAAGGATTTTGTTTTGCCATATATAGCAAACACTAAGACATTGTTCTGGCGTTTCTATATATCAGGTAAGAATGCTTTGGTCAGGGCCATTTGTTCATTGACTAAACCTAGGCTTACCAGATCTCCAACCGGGACAGAGTGCTAGACCTTTAGGAGAAGGAATGTGGACAGGTGTAGCTTGTTAAACCTTAGAGCACAATCCTAGGCATGTCTATTCAGAAGCAAGCCCCATGAATGCCTAGGATTGTGCTCTAAGGTTTAACAAGCTACACCTGTCCACATTCCTTCTCCTAAAGGTCTAGCACTCTGTCCTGGTTAGAGATCTGGTAAGCCTAACTAAACCGGAAACAACTAACTTGCAGCTAGTAGGTGTGGCAATGGCAAATGTAGACACCAGCTCTGTCCATACATCATAGGTCGTCGTGCTGCTAGGGCATAACCCATGACTTCCCCCAACATACAAACATTCCAAATTAGGTTTAACCTGGCATACAGCACATCTCAGATCCAAAGGTGAGCCCAATTAGATGTATAGCCCAAAAAGGTGTATATAAAACTAAAGGTGCTTTGGACTTTAAAGCCAAAGATGTAATGTGTATAGGATGAGGTAATGTTTGACACTGCGATGACACCCAGCACATGCACACATTCATTGTATCCCAATGTACACCTGAAAGGGGCCAGATTTGTCTTCTCTCCAAGACTTACAATCCAGTCTCCTGCATGTACTGTACATTCAAAATCACATCCCACTGAGTCCAATGTGACTTACTCTCAAGTAAATGTGCCCAGGATTACATCCTTAGATTAATTGTAAGCCACCTTGGAGTATAGATATCAAAATACAGAAAGTCCTCACTTAAAGTTGTGATAGGTTCTTGGAAACTGCAACTTTAAGCGAAACGACTTATAGTGAAACCAATTTTACCGTAGGCTAATTGACATACATAAACAAGAGTTTACGGCATATTCCTGGTCACAAAAACATCAAACTTCTTAAATAATGACCCAAAACACTTCTAATACCCTGTTTTCCCTAAAATAAGACCTTCCCGAAAGTAAGACCTACTGTCATTTTTGCATGATTTTTGATGGCACTCATAAATATAAGACCTCCCTGAAAGTAAGACCTAGCTAGGATCATCAGCCAAACAGATGGCACTTACTTTGACCGATTTAAGCTTCATTCTTTCCTGAGGGTGCAAGGCTCTGGAAGACCTGCACTTGAGTCCTCCACCATAGAGACGACGTGCTAGAGAGACTCTGCAAGGTTGCAGCCTCCTTGCAGGCCTTGCTGGCCTCTCTAGCATGTCCTCTCTATGGTGGAGGACTCAAGTGCAGGCCTTCCAGGCCTTGAGGAGCCTTGCACCCTTGGGAAAGAATGAAGCTTTAATCAGTCAAAGTAAGTGCCGGGGGGGGGGGGGTGCGCCACAGGTTGGGAAAATAAGACCTCTCTGAAAATAAGACCTACTGCATTTTTGGAGCCAAAATTATTATAAGACACTGTCTTATTTTTGGGAAAACAGGGTATTAAACACTGAAATAAATGTGAGCTTTCCGGACCAGAGAAAACCAGCGCAGACATGGGGAGAACGTTCAAACTCCACACAGACAGTGGCCCTGGCCGGGAATCGATTTTTTTTGTCAACAGCTTTAAAATGAAATGACATAACAAAACAACTTTAGGTGAGGACTTGCTGTATAATTACTTACAAGGGTGTTCCTTTTCATTAGAGGTTGCTAGCTTCCAGTTGTACCATTGGGCTATTCATTGCCTCCAAAAAGAAAGAACATGGTTTTTATTGGTCCAGACTTTTACAGATTTTCCAGCTCAGTAAAATTCTTCACCAGAAAGGACAAGACAAGACAGCATAATAGCAGATTGTCAGTTGTATACGGAGCAAAGCTGATAACAGATTTCACGGAAAGCAACCTAACCAGAACACTTTTAGAACTTCAAACATATATTGATACATTGACCAGAAGAGAATTGCCCATTCTTTAACAACCCACAAACACCAGATCTCTGTTACAGCCAGTGATGTTTGCATTCAGCAACGTTCCTCTTCTGTAACATGATTCTTGTCTCCGGTGACGGATCCGGATTTTGAGGGGCCCAAGACAAAAAATCCTGCAGAGGTCCTGCAGTCACATACTTTGAAATGCTTGCACACATGCCAGCTACCCCCTCACGGTGCCTGGAAGCTGATGAGTCCTCCCCTTCATGCTGCCAACCACAGCTAAAAATGATAGCAGTGAAGGGTGGGAGTCTTGCCTACCCACAGGGGAGGCTTACTGGGAGGTCGTGGGGGGAAGCAGACAACAACGGTTGGGTTATCGTCTTCTGGCATTGTCGGTGGACTGGACAACTAGAAGTTGTAAAATGGCGCTGGGGGAAGACAATGGTCCATTGCTTCTCCACAGTTTCCCTGTAAGCATCCCTATAGATCATTGCTTCCAGGGTTGACTGGGCATGAGTGGAAGTCCATATCTCCCCCACCCAGGGATGTGGATCAAGTCTCTGACTCCAAGTCTCAAGTCAAGTCCCAAGTCCCGAGTCTTTGGTTGCAAGCAGTGGTGAAACAAGGGTGGAGCGGAGGCAAGTAGTTCTGCAAGACTCCGTTACACTGGAGTCAGCGGCCCCTCCCCCTTGCTGTTGGAGCCATTCCAGCAGCAACAGGGGAGTGTCCTGCGTGTTGCCTTTGCTGCCAGAATGTTTCTGCCAACAGCAAGGGGGAGGGGCCGCTGACTCCAGTGTAACGGAGTCTTCCAGAACTACTTGCCTTCGCTCCACCCTTGTTACGCCTCTGGTTGCAAGCCACGAGTCCCTATCTATTTAATGGAGGAAATGGGTTGAAACCTGAATAAAATTCAACTTCTTGTAAAAGGCTCCAAGTCTCGAGTTGAGTCTTTCACGTTTTTTACAATCGCCGAGTCAAGTCTGAGTCAAGGCATTGACGCAACTTGAGTCCGACTTGAGTCCTAGTCAATAGACTCAAGACATCACTGCCACCGCCCAACTTGTCTCTGTAAAACAGATTTCACTATGCGAGAAAATTGGTGGTGAGGATGGGGGAAGGTGGAGATGATCCAATTCACTGAATAAAAAATCTACATCACAGTCCACCTGGAAGTTCTCCTGCACAAGTCTCATTGAAATGAGACCTTCTCAGTGGACTGCAGCCCTAAGCATAAACACGAAAGAATGGAGAGACTGGCATTTTCACTTGCTATATTCTCACCATCAGCTCCCCTTCTGTTTGTTTGGGGGAAATCCTGGAGTTTAATCAGAATTATTTACAAGATAATGGCCCATTGTTTGTAGTAAGACAGATGCCGTCTGTGGGAATTTGGTGTTTTATGCTTCCTGCATTGCACTACCATTGCTGCTTGCAGATGGGATCACAGTGGTACTGGTGTAATCTCTCTTTAAAAGAAATTTAGAAGAGACTTTCAATAGGGTTTGGGGTTGGGGAAATAGTAAATAGGAAAGAAATCACAGCACTGGGGTATGTGTGCTTTTGTTTTTAATACCTAGGAACACTTTTGTATTCGGCAAAGCCTGAGGTAGATTTTTTTTCAGAGCTTAGAGTGATTTTTTGCAGTAACTTTCATGGCCCGCTATTAGACAACAATGTTTCAGAAATACGGGATTCAATGCCATGTATGTTTAATGATTCCAAACCGTAGCGGGTTTCCCGATCAGCATTCCCGATTACTGCACACGGAGTAAAATAACATCAAGGAATCCAAGGAAAAGCAGCCCAACGTTTCGTTCTAATATCCTAGAACCTCTTCAAAAGGGAAACAATCAAAGAAGATTGTAGGTGGAAATATCCTGAGTTCACCTACTGTCCGTATAAATTGTAAAAAGCGCGGGAAAGTGCTGTTGCTAGAAAGCGGAAGTGACCTGACCTGACCGCACCAGCTGTCAGTCACTCAATCAGACGAACTGCGCTTTCTATTTTCTCCGTACCTTGATCGTTTTTTCTATGCAGAATTGGCAGCCAAATCCTGTTGGAAAATGCCAGGTCTTGTTGACGATTCAAAAGTCCTCCTGTCAAGTGTTTGCTGATCTCTAAAGATTCCAAGTGGCGTAAAATTTTTGGATTACTCTCATTCTATAAACACTTAGTTTCATTGAACCGGATCGAATGTCCCTCTTTTAAAGCGTGCTCTGCAACGGATGACTGTTCTGGGTGTTTAAGTCTTAGAGATCTCTCGTGTTCAGACACCCTCGTGTTTATAGACCTGCCAGTCATTCCGATGTAATATTTTTTGCATTCGCACGGAATACAGTAAATACCTGCAAATGCAGGTATTTACTGTATTCCGTGCGAATGCAAAAAATATTACATTTTTAAAGGCCATAGTCTGTCCTAAATATATCCAAAAGGACAAGAAGATGCAAAGAAAGGTGTTTATGCATTCATTGTTTCATTAATTGCATTACTGTAGAATTTCCAGTATCTGGACCCTTGACTGTGTTCATATATGACTTATCTTAACGTACTTAATTCCATATCCCTTTATGCATTTACATACGTGTACACACACACAAACACACAGAGAGAGAGAGAGAGAGAGAGAGAGAGAGAGAGAGAGAGACTGGTGCTGGGCTTCTGATGCAATGTGCCCTCCTATCCTCTAGGTCATGGTGGTCCAACGCGTGGCCCGCAGGCCGCATGCGGCCCCCGAAGGCCTTTGCTGCGGCCCCCGGCTGCTCTTGGAGCTCCCCTCCCCCGTAGTCACCCACGCTCCCCTGATGATCGGAAAGGCGGTTGGGAGCCGACAGCCTTTTCGATCTTTAGGGGAGCGTGGGCGGGGCATGCTAGACAGCGGGGCGGGGCATGCATCGGTCATTATTATTAATTAATTAATAATTTAATTTATTGGGCAGCCCCCGGGTTTCATGTCGAAGTTCGCATGCGGCCCTCGAGGTACAAAACGTTGGACCACCCTGCGCTAGGTAGTGCACATGTGTGCACACTAGAAGATACGTCGAACGAGAGATGGGGAAGGCCATGTGCCTCTTTGGACAATGTAACTCTGTTGAAAGTCTGCTTTAGAAGACCTCATCCAAAGCCTGTTGAGCTTTTTCTGTTGAGCTGTTCCTCACTTCCAGCTGTCAAGTCCTATATACAGAGTCCATAGCTGGGCCCCTGACTGCTTGAACCTGCCCTTCTATTCCTCCTGCCTGGCTTCAGTTCTCCCCCAGCTGTAAGTTGCTTTTTGATGTGTAGCAAGATAGGGCCAGCGGGTGGCGCAGTGGGTTAAACCGCTGAACCATGAGCTGTTGATCGAAAGGTCGGCAGTTCGAATCCACAACAGGGTGAGCTCTCGTTGCTTGGCCAGCTCCTGCCAACCTAGCAGTTCCAAAGCATGTCAGTGCAAGTAGATAAATAGGTACCGCTTGCGGGAAGGTAAACAGCGCTCCGTGTTCCAGCCGCATGCTACGCGCTGCGGCAAGGAGAGTCATGCCGGCCACATGACCACGGAGGCGTCTTCGGACAACGCTGGCTCTTTGGCTTTGAAATGGGGATGAGCACCACACCCTAGAGTCGGACACGACTGGACTTCATTGTCAGGGGTCACCTTTACCTTTAAGATCAGCAATAAGCATTTCAATTGATGGTGGGAGTGAGAATGATATTCGCTGGGGCTTTCTATCTGTGAGATGAGAAGTTATCATTAACTGTTGGGTTTGGATGGTAGCTTATGATATTTCCCTGGCAACAGAAAATGGTAATAATACATAGAAAATTCAACACATCTACCGACTTAAGCTTGCAAACAAGCATTATGTTTTGGAAGCATCCCACTCCAATAGCTTGAGATCTTCAGAAATGGAGGGCTGAGACGGCCAAGTCTACAAGGGTATCCAAAGGGACCTGTCAACTCTTTATTAGATGCAACATCCACCCACCCGTCTTTGTTCCATCCCGTTCCAAAATCTTCGAAAGTGTGAGACTCTGAAAAATGCTGCTTGTTTATTTGAAGAGCTTGTTGAAAAATTCTTTTAATTTCCAAAATCCCTACAGAAATCTTGCATGAGCACAACCGTCCAAATTGCCCCCCCCCGGTTTTACTCTACGCAACTTTTAGCAGCAAAATAGAGCTGTATGACCCTCCCCACTGAGAAATATAATTTATCTTACTGAAGTATTTCAGGGACATTGTGGGACAGGCAAAATCTTTTTTTTAAGATTATTTTTTATTTTATTATAATACATAAAAACGTATGATACAGAAAGAAAAGAAAAAAGAAAAAGAAAAGTATAGAATAACAGAAAAGATCCGGATTAGCCACTAACATATATACTTAAATTCATTCTTATAATTACTTATACCATGCCTAATTACAGGATAAACTATTCTTTTTATAGCCATAAATCGATTAACCTAATAATACTACCCTTAATCAAAAACGACCTCAAATTCTTACTGTTTAAATCTAAAAACAAAGCGTCCTACTCAATGAAGCCACATCTCATCAAATCCTTTTTATTTTCCCTTACATGCAAAAAAAATCTATCAATGGTTTCCAATTCTTCACAAAAGTATCTACTGATTTCTCTTTCACTCATGGTAAGTTTATCCATTTCTGCCAAATCCAAAACTTTCGACCACCACTCCTCCAACAAAGGCACCTCCGTAGATTTCCATTTTTGTGCATACAATAACCTTGCAGCTGTAGTTAGATATAAAAACAAAGTCCCATAAGTGATTTCTAATTGAAGGACAGGTAAAATCTTCATGGCCTGATACTGGTGACCCCAGTGTTTGGGCCAGGGAGCAGGTTTAGGAAGGACCATAGGAAGCTGCTTTATGAGGAGTCTGACTACTGGTTATCTTGGATTGTGTGTGTGTGTGTGTGTGTGTGTGTGTGTGTGTGTGTGTGTGTGAGAGAGAGAGAGAGAGAGAGAGAGAGAGAGAGAGAGAGAGGGGGTAGTGCCTAGGCCAGTGGTCTAGTTAGAGAAAAGGTTCTCAGAGATGAGAGTCCTCGTACTAGCATCAGATCTGACTCTCTCGCAAGGCCCTCAAGAATTAGAATCTGTAAAGTAGGGAAAAGCAAAGCAAAAGGGCTGGAGTAGTGGGTCCATCTCCTGAAGTTTCTCTTGTGCAGGGGGCTCACATGGCCCGGAGGAGTCCAGGATCTGTGCTGAGATAACTCCCTTCCCCCAACCTGTCTCCTCGCCTGAGTTTTCCCACCTCAACCTTGGATCGGGGGCTCCGTTGCTGTAGTCATGGCAGTGGTCCTTCTATCTCAGTATCATCTACACCAGGGGTTCCCAACCTGTGTTACTAGTACCACCAGTGGTACTTGGGCCGACTGCTGGTGGTACTCGGACTGCTGGACTAGTGCAACCCCACTCCGATGCGGCGCTTTTGGTGCCACGTTTTTGCTCCCAAGAAGCTCCTGCTTTTGGCTGAGCCTCAGTCAGGAACACTGAGAAGGGCCCACCCACCTGCCCAGAACCTCCTCCCTGCATTTTCTGGCCTCTGAAAACCTGAAAACCTGGAAGTAACTGGCGATGATGTTATCGCCAGTCACTTCCGGTGGTACTCAGGAGGAGAGTTCTCGTGGTATTTACGAGTTCAGAAGGTGGTACTTCGCTGGGAAGGGGTTGGGAAACCCTGGTCTACACAGACTTGGCAGGGCCCCTCCAGGGTTTCAGATGCGAATTTTTCTGTGTTCTACATGGGAGTGTCGGGGTTTGAAGCTGATACTTTTTGCAGGCACTCCACCATGACCCACCCAATGGAGTTAGCGCATCCATGCACATCTATGGTTGAATGTTCCAGGCAGCATCATTGGGTACATCAAACAATGCCATGGTGAGGAATCCTCACTGACATCCTAGCTTTTCCCTTCACTGTAGAAGAAAGGCCCCAATCCCCCAAGCTTGCTCCTCATCCCTGCTGACCTCCTGACGTTCTTGTAGCTGCAACTGTTCTCAGTACTGCTGCTGTTGCTGAAGGGAGGGGAAGGAGGTGGGGGGCGGGTGGCCCGGCAAATCCCTGGGTAAGCATTTTTCCCACTTCCACTTTCAGCTCAGACAGCAGCCCTCAGACTTAACTAATCTCAGTCATACAGATCATGTGTGATCATTTTCTTGCAAGCAGAAGCAGCCAAAGCCCATTCAGTCTGATGGAATCGCTGTGTCGATGGACTTCTACAACCTTTAACCAAGCCCACTTTCCTGGCCTAAACATCTCATCACAACAATTTATTTCAAACCTCCCACCCAATTTACTAATTAGGTGAATGGAAGTTGTGGAATATGACAACTTAAACTGTTTCTGACGTGCACAGAACAACAGAGAGGTCTGTTATTTTCCACTCCCGAATGTTTGTTCAGTGCCTCCTTACTTGCAATTTCGGTGCTGCTCATAAGACTGTGAGTTTTTCTTTCGTTCTTTCATGCCAGTGGGTTTTACGTCTGAATTATCGGTGCAGGCAAAAGGAAGTTGTGGGTGCGCTCCGTTGTCAAAGCCTGCCGCTTGAACGATAATTAATAGCATTATGGGGACCGATTGTGTGTTTAGATGTCCTGGAATCAGGGATGAACTGAACTTGTTAAATTCAATTTCTGCCCCTCAATAATATCTGACCATTTGCAATGGTGTAGAGAGGAGCAAATGCATAAGGGTCTCGTATTTCTATAAAGGACAAGAAGATTAAAAAAAAAAAGAAAGAAAAAAGAAATCAACCCTGGTGATAATTGAAAGGGCAACAGCTAATGAGAATCGGTGGACTGCGTAGCTTCTGGTTTTCACACAGACTCGGTTATAGAATCAGTCACGTCGTTTCAGAAGAAAGCATAGATCGGTTGCCTGATAATATTTATAGACCTTCGTCCTATTGTGTCAGCCTCTGTCTGAAACGTTGAGTCATTTGAGATCGGAGATTATGCCTTCTGAGGTCCTGAAGAGACGTTTCACATGTGACCAATTACCTCTGTCAAGGAAGGGAGAACTAAGTCCCACCTCGGTGGGTGGGATCCCCAACTCCCACTTTCAGAGGTCAATAACAGGGTTCTTAGACCTTTGTGCCTGTCTCTCCCTTCCAGCCAGACCTTTTCTGTTAAAACTGTTTAAATTACAAACCCGCAATAAAAAGGATCATGTGTGTTTTCCATTGAACAGGTTCTTTAAGGCTATTATGATAATTAAAAACATATGGTGCCTACACGAGTCAGAGGGGAAACCGCAGATGTACAAATTAGGTATTATATAAGGTTTCTCTTGTTGTGCCACCAAAGTTTAAAGAGACAAAGTCCCCCCCCTTTTCTTCCCCTGTTCCGGGGGTCGTAGGTAGTATTCTGTTACTAGAGCCATTAAATATGCATACCTCTTTTCTTATACATAATCAGAGCGAGCAAAATCTCATTCATAGAAAGGGGGGGGGAAATACCACAAACAGCACGGGGGCTGCAGTATTTATGGAGGGGATATGGAAACACTTTGTTTCCTACAAGTTTATTGGAGACCATGAAACCTTTTGCATTTTTTAGGATGTTTCCCTGCAAAGACACAGAGGGCCCTATTTATTAAATATTGAATTATATTCAAATTGGACTGATGCAGCCAAAGAAGGATGTTTTCTGGAATTCAATTTCTTTTTTTAAAAAACGCATACGTACATACATGCATATTCTCTGTCTCTCCCCCCCTCCTTTTAAAAGTGGCATGTATACTAATATTGATTTCAGTGCAAATAGTCATTTGTTTTAATTTAAAAATGCAGAATTGATTTTGGGAAGGTGATAAATACGACTAATAAAAAAATTCAAAATGGGGATTTATAATGATTCTCTCTAAAGTCGATAGTTTAGCAAGGCTTAATGGAGAATAAAAGTAGATATATTCAGAAGTAGCCTGTTAATGATTATTTGTCATTTGCTAACACTGCAGGAATCTGGCTATCCTGACAATATTCAGAGGGTGGGCTTTTTATTTTATTTTATTTTATTTTTTGCATTTTATCATCTTAGCAGTTATTTGCCCACAGTGCCTTGCAGTTCAGAACATGTACCCATGAAACCAGCCAATTGTCAGAGTTTTGAAGGATGAAAACAGGAAAATCTAACTCTGTTTTTGAAACATTCAGGTTGCTATTTGTTTATGCCTTTATTCCCCACAAATCGCTCCATTTAAGTATTGTTTCCTAAAACATATATCCTTTGCATATTGCAGATCAATATAGAATGTCGATGAAACATCTTTGAACTTCAAAACAATACAACCTTAAGGCTGCAATAGGTAAATGTAAAGGTATCCCTTGACATTTAAGTCCAGTCGTGTCCGACTCTAGGGTGCGGTGCTCATCCCTGTTAACGAAGCCAAAGAGCCAGCGCTGTATACTCCTTGCCTTTTCCTGGGAGTAAGGCTCATTGAATACAATGGGACTTACCGTACATCTGAGTAGACATGCCTAGGATTGAGCTGTTAGTATATTGCAACTCACACTGTCTTCTCTTTTATTCCACTTTTGACTTCCTTAGCTGTTTGCTCCACCATCATATTCATACCCCCCCCCATTGCTCTGTCTTTCAAAACTTCACAAAGAGTTTATATGGAGAGCAAAAGAGCTTCAAACCCAAACTAACATCTGGGGAATCTAGGTATGGGGATCGGAAAGGCACTTAGAGCGGTGCCTTTCTATTCTTTTGTGAGTGATAGCAAGCTTGCTGTGTTATTTCGCATGTAGGTATTACCATTTTAACTTTTACAGAGGTAAAATAACACCTTGTCACTCAGCGCAAGTACCAATCACAAAATGAATTAATTGTAATAACTGTTGTCAACGGAACAAAAGACTTGTTGCTTTCCTAAGCAGATTTAACTGCCACTGATAACTATATACAGAGGTTCCCATTGGGCTTATTCATTGTATATAGTCAGAACATAATTTCATCTGTCTTGCTCTGTAGTTCGGTGTTAAGTGCTTAGAATTGGATTAAGACCCCCTATATTTTGAAACGTATCATTAATTAGACCTTCCCCCACTTTTGTTTATCAAATGTTTCCTTTAAAAAAGAAAAGAAACCCAAAAACATTTTAACCAGTTAATTATAACACTGGATTTCAGGACTGATTTGTTAAATGAATTAAGTTAACACTGGGCAGAAGAAAGATCACAGAAATAAATAAACAAATGGACCAGAGGTTCTCAACCTGTGGTACTAGTACCACCAGTGGTACTTCAGCCAACGGCTGTTGGTACTTGGACCGCTGGACCACCGGAACCCCGCTCCGACATGGCGCTTTCGGCGGTACGTTTTTGCTCCCAAGAGGCTCCTGCCTTTGACCGAGCCTCTCGGGAATGCCACCCACTCTGAGCCTCCTACTTGTGTTTTCTGGCCTCCAAAAATCTGAAAACCCAGAAGTAACTGGCGATGATGTCATCACCAGTCACTTCCAGTGGTACACAGCAGGAGAGTGGTGCCGGAGGTGGTACTTGGCCAGGAAGGGGTTGAGAACCCCTGAAATAGACCATTCACATAAGAGTAACGCCGCCCATAATGCTTTGGATTTGTTCCGGAAAACAGTGCTGTGTGAAGCGGTGCTATAGGAGGTAATTATAACACCGGTCTAATGTGTTCACGGTACCATACTTGCCAACGCATTAGGTTGCAGTCTGCTATGTAATTGACCACTGTTGCCACCACTCCTCACACATGACAGAGGTAGGAGACGATGGGAGCTACTCTCAGGAAGAGGAGCCAGGTTATGACTCCGCCTTGGAATGACAGGCTTCTTGTTGAAGAAGGCATCTACCACAGATTGCCTTGCCTGCTGTTTCCTCTCCCAAAGCATTTCCTGGTAGCGAGCGATTTGCCCTTGCTAGCCAGAATGCATCACTCTCATTGGCGCAGGTCTGGGTGTGAATAGGCAGCTCCTGTTAGCAGAAAGCAGAGTGCAGGGAGCTGTACGTTTTTGCACCAAACCTTTGAGTGGTTTTATGGATTGTAGCCTTTTTCTTTTTTTTATAATACTGTAATAATTGAAGGCAAAAGGAGAAGGGGAAGGCAAAGGATGAGATGGTTAGACAGCATCACCGATGCAATGAACATGAAAATGAGCGAACTCAGGAAGATAGTGGAGGACAGGAAGGCCTGGCGGGATATGGTTTATGGGATCACGAAGGGTCGGACACGACTTAACGACTGAACAACAACAAATAATTGCACCCGGGACAAAGAGTGCAATAACAAATCAGTGTTATCGAATGCAGTGTTCCTTTGATCATTGGTGACTACTAGTCGCGGCTCCCCGTTACATTATCTTGATACTTGCCAATTGCACTGTTTTCTGAGAAGATTCCATGGCGTTCCGCAACTCCCCTGGCTGGTTTCCGCGGCTCCCCACACATTTTGGGAGCCTCTGCATTACAATAATACCACCTATAATGGATCTCTTATAATCAATTGATCTGTTAAAACATATCCTTCTCAAAGTGTGAAGATTTTGAAGCCTTTGGCATCACTCTTTAGTCTCCCTTTCTTCCTGTAACAAAGCTTAAGTACACGTAACGGAAACATTTGCATATGCTTTCCCCCGTCTATCTCCGCCTCCACCCCACTTCCCTCTGTTGTCTCCCTTGTGTCAGTATGTAGATTGCGGTGACAGGGATCTGTCATTTTGTTGTGTGTAAAATGTCATGTCTGTTGATTACCACAGTAATAGTACTAGTGATGTTCCAAAGGCAATGATAACAGGTGCCCTGGGTTAAATAGCACCATTATTTGGAACACCAGATTTAAGTGTAACTTTGAAATCAGGAGAAATGCAAGTGAAATCCAGTGATGTGCATACGCAGGTTTACAAATTCAGATTAGTACTACTACTATTCATACAGAATCCATCCCGGGGTGGGCAAATCCAACAATTAGTCGTGCATAACCAGCACAACTGTTGGGAGATAAGAACATAAGAAGAGCCCTGCTGGATCAGGCCAAAGGCCCATCTAGTCCAGCTTCCTGTATCACACAGTGGCCCCATCAGATGCCTCAGGGAGCACACAGCCAACAAGATAACCTGTTTCCCGTTGTCACTCCCTTTCACCTGGCACAGAAAAACCCTACTTCTAAATCCAGGAGGTTGCTTATGGCTTGTAACCATATAGAGATATATGTAACCAATAGAGATACATCACTATTTTCCAAACGAATGGCACAATCCTATCCTTGTGCATTGCCATGCTGCACCGGCACTAGCTGTCGCAAACGTGCCAGAAAAAGCACATTGCGACAGTGCAGGAAGTAGGCTCACTGGCGCAAAGGCCTGCCCCACCAGCGCCCGTGCAGGCATGCTCCTGCTGAGTAGCACAGGGGCAGGGAGGGGGCTGAACGGGGCAGGGGTGGGCAGATCAGACCCGGGAGGAGCGGGATCGGCAGAGCTGGTGCACGCCATATCCTATTCCCCTTTCCGGACCTGATCTACCAACATGGATTGCCTTGGACTTGCACCAGCAATTTACCTAGGGCAGGTTCGAGTAGACCCATTGAAGGTGGCCCCTGTGGAAAGCTCCAGTTGCTGCGCCTGGGGCTTTCCCCAGGGCAATAATATCCCCTTACCTCGACGAGACCTCCGGCCTGCTGATTCCCAGGCTGGACAGCAATTGTCCCAAATCTTTGCAGTGATGATCAGCGGCTAACCGAGAGAGACACTTGACCACCTTATGTTCCAGTTGAGCATCAGTACTGTCAGAGGTTTCAGCTTCTGTGTTCTTATCTTGAAAAGGCTTACTGGGAGGAGCCCTACATTTCTCTTTGCATTTCACCAGTCCTAACCTGAGGGATGTGCACCCCCCCCCCCGAGATGTTTCACTTGTCTACTAGAAACTTGGTTGGCTTCCCTTGAGAATTCTCAGGCATTTCTCCTTGGCAGGAACCCTGAAAT
>JANXHW010000010.1:10082500-10090000 GCA_026170595.1 Plestiodon gilberti rubricaudatus
CAGTTCGATTCCCACGACGGGGTGAGCTCTCGTTGCTTGGCCGGCTCCTGCCAACCTAGCAGTTCCAAAGCATGTCAATGCGAGTAGATAAATAGGTACCGCTTGCGGGAAGGTAAACAGCGCTTCGTGTTCCAGCCGCATGCTACGCACTGCGGCAAGGAGAGTCATGCCGGCCACATGACCACGGAGGCGTCTTCGGACAACGCTGGCTCTTCGGCTTTGAAATGGAGATGAGCACCACACCTTAGAGTCGGACACGACTGGACTTAATTGTCAGGGGACACCTTTACCTTTTTATGGCAGATACAGGGGCAGCTGGTGCATTGACCAAAATTTAGAGCCTACCAGGCCAACGATGTGACCTGGACATCTAGAATCAAAGCTCAGTCCAGGAAAAAACCCAGGCTGCACACTTTGACAGGAAGTGCGACACCATCAAGGACAGACTGGAGGACTGTTGTCTAGTCCAGATTTAATTTCAGTTTATTCACTCCCGTTCAGCCCATGGCACCAGTTCAGAACGTCCACAGTTGGGGGTGGCACAGATAGTCGATAAAGCTAAATGTTGTCTGCATATTGATGGCAGTCAACCCCAAGTTCTTGGATAATCTCCCCCAGCAGTTTCATGTAGATATTAAAGAGCACAAGGCCCAAGATGGAACCCTACAGGACACTGTAGGCCAGTGCTTCCCCAACTTTTTCGACCTGCGGCTCCCTTGACCATTGGCGACCATTGGCAGCAGCTCCCCATGACATGATGTTGATGCCTGCCAGTTGGCATTGCACTGTTTTCCGAGAGGATTCCGTGGCACTCCACGGCTCCCCTGGCTGGTTTCTGCAGCTCCCATGGGAGCTGCGCCTCCCAGTTTGGGAACCACTGCACCATTGCCTTTTGCTTGTCTTTGCCCTGGAGGACAAGAGGAAGTACATGAGTGTCCAAGGAACTCGTGGAAGCAGGCAGACAGCATGGCAGTAGCCCCCCCCCCCTCCGATGGTAAGGAATAGGATGGAGGATTTAGGAGTTGCTCCTTGAATGTGCTACACCCAAATGTGCTGCCAGGCTTTTGGCATCCACTGAGTCCAATTGGCAGGCATGTCCATGTTCAGATAGCTGGTCTTTTTCTTATATTATACTCTATAGATGAATGACAGTGTAGCCATATGCAATAGTAAGAACAATTCAGTGAAATGTCATCTTCTGAGTATTTTTTAATTATGAATTTTGGGGATAATTTACAAAAACGAATAACTTATTTGGAATCATTATTTTTCTTCTAAAACTAAACCACTATTCTTATCTAAATCATTCTGCCTACACAATACCAGTATAAAGATATAAGGAACGCTGCAATTGGGTTACGTTAGTTAGACCTTTATTATTCTCTCTTTTTGTTTTGTTTTTGTTCCGAAGACAATATTCTATAATCTCTCATCAAAACATTAAGACCTGAACTGTTGAAGTCAGCGTCATTCTAACATTACAACTGAAACTCATTTATAAGTAAATGAAAGTCAAGAGGATTAAATTCAATTAAAATCACTTTGAAGTCAGTACAGAAAAATTATTTCACAAGTGATAGAAATCAACAGATTGTTATTGCTTTCGTTTTCTTCTGTGAAAAAATATTTCTGAAGCAAAATGGAGCCAAAATTATAGGAGGAGAACAAAGTACAGAGAAAAGAATTTTTTGCCCCCTCAAACACACCCAAGTCTAAATTAAAGGGTTTCGAGAGATTGTTGCATTCTTTTCAGCTTCTTTACCTTTTTACTGAATGCAACAAAAATTGGGAGTTCAATTAAAATCCATCTTTGTTTCAAAATACCTTCTAAGTATACATCCTTTTTCTTTTTTCTTGATGGCATGATCTCTGCAGATCAATTAACTTCAATAATCTATGGATTACTAGGCATATCAAACCTTCAAAGCATCACTGTTTTAGATCTTATTTCTCTAAAGGGTTTAAATTATTTTAATAGTTCATAAGAAGTGATATAACTCATTTTCTCGACTAAATTAGGATCAGTTGTCATTTGTTCCTCCTCTGTCTGAAACTCTTAATCGCCACGAACAAACTTCTCAACACCTATTGTACACCTCTGTGGTGTGTCTTGCCCCTTAAAGAGGTGGTTCGTATTTCAGGTCATGCTTGCTTTTTTTCTTTTTCTTTTTCCCTCTGAGAAAGCCCATGTGCTATAGAAAAGCTTAGGATCATCACATCATTTTTGATTTCCCTCCGACCGGGCAAATGTCAAAGCCCATTGAGAAAATGTACAGCCACCCTAAAGCATAGATGTGTTCCCATCCTTTATTGTCAATTGAGCTATTGATCATTCTAAGTTCCGACATGCCGAGTGCTTAGAAATCTACTAGTGTGTATACAAATATATATTACTAGACACCTGCAGCCCAAGATTTAGATGATTATTTTGATTAATCAATGTGTGAAATTCAGCACCCCTTTCCCAGTTATTTTGCCTTTCTGTGGATCCGGCTCTTAGGCTAAGACATAGGTTCCCAAACTCCCAGGTAGAGCTTTCCGTGCTGGAGCTTACTGCGCCCCCCCCCCCCAAGCAGCTACAGTACTCCCAGGATCACGGTGGAACGGGGTGGCAAGGTTGTTGTTTTTTTACTCACCAGGGGTTGTGCTGGCCCTCCGGAGAGTGCAGGGGGGGCTGCGGACCCCTCTGCGGGTTTCCCCGCACCCCAGATTAGCTTCTAAAGGTGATTTAAAGCGACTTCCGGAAACCAGAAAGTAGACCGGAAGTAGCTTTAAATTGCTTTTGGAAGCTAATCTGGGGTGCAGGGAGACCTTCAGAGGGGTCCGCAGCCCCCCCTGCACTCTCCGGAGGGCCAGCACAACCCCTGGTGAGTAAAAAAAAACCAACCTTCCCCCCCCCGGTTCCAGCGTGATTCTGGAAGTGCAGTTGCACATCTCTGCACGTTGCCACCCTCCTTAAGGGGGTAGCAACCATCTTCCCGACTGGGGTGTCACGATACCCCAGTTTGGGAACCTCTGGGCTAAGAGATCTCCTGCCTCCCTAGCCCTTACAAGTAGGTGATCCACCTTCTCCTGGATTCCTGCTGTCTCCCAACTCGTTCACATCACTGTTCTGCCCAATTAGTGTCCAAGGGGCATCCCCAAATGATTTGGACTCTAAAGTGCTCTTTCACATGCTACGTCTTATAGGTGTCTGTATGGGTGGGCATGTGTGATTGTGTGAATGCCACAATCACATGTTCATTTTAAAAATCAGCATTGGGACTTGACCTCTCAAAAATGGAGAGATCACGTACACTGAATGCGCGCTGTGTCATAAAACGTAAACAGGACTTGCGTCTCAGCTGCTCATCCAATTAGCAGGTGCTAATCATGGCGAGCCTTAACAGCTTCCACTCCACCTTGCTCCACAACAGCCTGATGAGCTTTGGCACGTTTCGCTCGTCCTGTTGATCATCCAGTGGCTTCTCTGTTCTTCCCAAGACCAGCGCTGGGTTGGCACAGCTTGGTCACCGTGTCTCAATATGGAAAGACTGGAAACCGTAGCTGCGAGGCTCTCTATGGGAGTGTGTCTTATTGAGCATCATGCTCTGTGTGCTCCTATATTCCTCTCCATTTGTTTTAGGTCCCTGCTTTTCAATAAGCTTCCAGAATCAAATCAGAATGGTTTTTGTTTTTGCTAGATATCATTTGAAGCTGTCGTGCAATCACTGAACACATTAGAATACTTTTTTTTTTCCTGGCGGTTCCTCTGTTGCTCCACCGGCAGCACTCGCAAATGGTGCACGGCTAAATACCACCAGACCCAGATGCTAACTGTGCATGTTATCCTTACAGCCATGACATATGGCTTTTCTTGGTGAGCTCCACAAGCAGCTGTGCGGCTGGCTCTGGAGACGCAGCTGTTGGGTCTCTTGTAAAGCTCAATTGCTTCAGGCTGGCAGTAAAATGGGCGTTTTTTTCTTCGTCGGAACACACACCTTTCACACCTAACAAATCAGCGTGGCAGGATCCTCCAGGAAACGTTCCTGCGATTCAATGAAAGGACTTTGGATGGTGTCAAATGATTGTAAAGCACACCGGCTGAGAGCACAACTCCTTCTCATTTGCATACCGCTTCACTGGCCACCAGCCAGCCAACGTTGCATGAACCTTTCACCTCTGTGCCTACATGTCTGTACCAACCCTCTCCAACATACGACACATTCAACCAAATGCAGCCCAATAGCCATGTCATGTGGCCTTCGAAGGAGGTACAGAAAAGCCCCCGCCTTGAGAAATGTCACTTGTCTTATAGCAGTTGTTCTCAAACATTTTAGCACTGGGGCCCACTTTTTTAAATGACACTCTATAGGGACCCGCCTAGCTTGACGAGATGCTCAAACATTTATCTCCCTGTATTTAAACAAGCTTGCAAACTGCAGGAGTCCAGCTGTTTGCAGGGCAATTAGCAGCTAACTTGCAAACTGCAGGAGCTCAGCTCTTTGCAGGGCAATTAGCAGCTATCTTGCAAACTGCAGCTGCTCAGCTCTTTGCAGGGCAATTAGCAGCTATCTGATTTTTGAATAGCCTCAGGGCCTGTGGCAATTACTTATCTGATCTTTCCATCACCTGGGACCCACCAGTGTTTGAGAAACACTGTCTTATAGAAATTCATTAGAATTTCCTGCAACGTCCTCAGATGTTTTTCCTTGGAAGGAACCTTGCAATTCACTCTGAATTTCACTTTGTGTGTGTGTGTGTGTGTGTGCAATTTTGGTGTTAGTTCTAAGGATTTGCAGGAGCCCCCTGAGAAATTTTGCCTCTTACATTTGATCGTCTATTACGGAATCTCATTTGGCTTTCATTGAAACTCCTTGAGAGGGAACCTGAGATTTGTTGGGAATCAAATGCTTGTCAGAATGTTCCATTGTGACACTCTGCACCAGCATTGCTGAACTGGATGCCTCAAAAATAAATATATTACCATACAGTACATCTCTATGCATGCTGAACATTAGGCATGCCTCAAGGCCCATTCACACTAGCCCTTTCCGTGCGTGTTTTGGCTTCTTTTCGTGCGTTTTTCATGCTTGCGTCTGACGCAGCATGAGCTTACGACGCAGCCAGGAGAGATAGTTTCGGTTTATCTTTTTGCGGCGCTCGCGTTTAAGTTAGCGTTTATGCTCCCGGTGCTAGGCAGCTCACCAATCAGAGAAGCGCATTCCTCTTCACCCAATCACAGCTGCGCTTTCTTCAAGAAGGCGGGCAAACGTTCAAGGAACTGCTAGACGCACGTACAGACGTTAGAGTAGAGCAAACGTGCACGGAAGGGCTAGTGTGAATCAGCCTTCACTGTATATGCGTTTCAGATTTTACATGTATTGAACATAACACGTGAATAGGGTTTTGGCGTCCTCAGAATCTCAGCTTTGATTAATTTGCACACACCTAAAGCCCCTTTCTCTAGGGTGTGGTGCTCATCTCCATTTCAAAGCCGAAGAGCCAGCGTTGTCCAAAGACGCCTCTGTGGTCATGTGGCCGGCATGACTCTCCTTGCCGCAGCGCGTAGCATGCAGCTGGAACACGGAGTGCACGACTGGACTTAATTGTCAGGGGATACCTTTACCTTTAAAGCCCCTTTCTAACGGCCCAATCTTATCCCCCGTGGCCGCCGGCATAACTAGCGTTGCGCCGGCAGAGGCTGCTTTACGGCAGTTGCAAAGCAGACTCTGCTGGCCTGCACTGCAGGGATGAGCAGAGAGGGAGGCAACCGACCCTTGTTTCTCAAATTGGAAGGCGCAGCTCCCAGGGGAGCCACGGAAACCAGCCAGGGGAGCCACGGAGTGTCACAGAATCCTCCTGGAAAACAGTGCAATGCCAATTGGCAGGCAGCAACATCATGTCATGGGGAGCTGCGGCCAATGGTCGCCAGTGGTCAAGGGAGCCGCAGGTCGAAAAAGTTTGGGAAAACACTGCTTAATGCAAAACATCTGTAAAGGGACAACGTTGAAAAAGATGGCCCATGTCAATGACTAGAGAAACTCGAGGGCTGCAGCCCCTGCAACTTCGGTACACCTCTTGTCTTCTGTCGCCTTCCAAGGCAGTGCCCTGTGGTCCAGGAGACGAAGGGAGAGACGACAGACAGCCCCTTTGGGAAGCCGTCCCTGCAAGTGGCTGTATGTTGTTATTTAGCCCGACAGGGAAATTATAGGCGCTTGTTTTCCCTACCAGAACTGTGAACTTTACAAACACATCGTGTGAACTTCTGGAGTTCTGCTGTTGCACTCATTTTCTAAGTATTAATTTGGTTTTACTGCACTTTGGAAATCATTTGAATATTTATAAATGTAAGTATTTATTTTCCTAGTAAAATTAAAGCCCTATTGTCTTGCAACTAGCCGTACTTGTTCTGACACTCCAGAAACAAAACCTTCTCAAGTATGATAACCTTTATTTATAGATGGCAATAAGCATATTTAGCAATTTTATTATTCATGACCCTTGCACTAAATATCATAATCAGAATACAGATGTGCGAGATAATTTCCATGTGCAAGTCACTGTAGTAATTCTTGTACCACAAAAATAGCATTGGATTCCGAGAAGGAATATGCCCCTGTTTAATATATGTGTCTTGGCAGAAACAAAGGGGGCTGGGAAATGGGCTCGGAGAGGTCTTACTTTAATAACCAACTTCATAAATATATGGCCACCCCTAAATGCAATGCAATTTTTGCTGTGGTGTTATACATTCTGTTTGCCTGTGCATGCTTAGATTCCCTCCGTATACAGGATCTTTATTTATTGCGAAGAGAAAACAAGCTACGTCTTGTGTATGCATTTATTCTATATAAGTGCAATTGGAGGAGTCCTTTATTGCTTAAAGAAAAACAAAACAAAACCCAAAGCTAATCTTCATACTGCCTTTGCTCCAGTATATCTATGAAAGTGGAAGATAATCAAGCAAAGATCCTGTGCAGTTTTTGCTCGCTAATAGACTGAACAAGAGTTGGTCACAACTTTAGGGGGGGTCCCCCCTTTAGGGGGACCAGAGGCAAAGGAGAATAGGGTGCCATTACCTTTTGGAGTAATGTGGTGTAGCTTACTCTGGGGCAGCTTTTCTTGGGCCTGCACGAGAAGCTGCAGCTACCAAAATTCCCTTGCCACAGCTGTTAAAAGTGAGGAAGGAGCCCTATCCCCTTTTGCGTTAGATCACCCTATAACCCTTTATAGCACTCCATAGTGGTTATTAGCATGGAGCTGAGCTGTATGTTCACCAGTGAAACCTTTCAATTCAATGGAGAGGCAAGTGGCAATGTTTTCCTGGACCTAGCCCTCCTTTCTCTCCCACCTTCTTCCTAGTGACATCAACATTTCATCCCACCTTCTTCCTAGTGACATCAACATTAGTATGGGCAGCTATCAGTTGCCATTTTTATTTCCCACAGGTCAGTGGTTCTCAACCCCTCCCACTGCGACCCACCAGCTCCCCAGTAGAGGGCCGTGCGACCCACCTTC
>JANXHW010000010.1:10092500-10290000 GCA_026170595.1 Plestiodon gilberti rubricaudatus
CCTTCCCCACTCATGAACAGGAATACTCATTGTGGTGGGATACAGCAATATACCCAGAAACACACACAAATGGAGATCAGCTACGGAACTATTGAGGTCTTTGATGGATACTGGAATACTCTTGTTTGATATCTGCTATTGGGTTATTCGATTCATTAGGGGCTGTAGCTAATATGATAGAGCACATGCTAGAAGTCAAACCATCCTATCTCCACATATGGCTAGGAAAGAACCCTGTCTTAAACCCTGGAAAGCATTGTCGGTCAGTGTAGCTAGAGAGATCAATGTTCTGACTTGGTACAAGACAGATTTGTATGTTGACGTGATTTTTGGTTTCTTCTTCTTTGTCCTAAAAAAATAGCCAGAGAATTATCTGAGGGCAGATGAGTAGCGTGTACTACAGGTCTGTAGTAAACCTACAGTAAACCTGTAGTAAACCTGCAAAGATGGAGACAAACTGGGACCTAAGTAGAAGCTACTGTGAGAGAGGAAGAGCAGGCTGAATGAAATGAGTAGCATTTCATTCATTTGGGGCACCATTCTGCCACGGTTAAGCACTCTTATGTCCCACGGATTTCAAATACAACATAAACACATGCATTGGTCTCTTGCATTGAAAGCAACGGGGCTGAAACGTGCTCAACTTTGATTGGATTGTGGCCTTTGTATTTATGCTTGTGGGAGTATATAATCGAGTATTCCGAACCCGTGCCACTAGCACTGGGTTTGGGCTGCCCAATAGTGTGAGGTGGGGGGGCCATTCACGATTGGTGGCCAACCAAAGGGGTGGGGCATCCAGGACCTTAGCTGGTCGCCCCGCAGCCCTCGTGGATACTCTGCATCTACCGTGCCGGTGCGCTTGGGTTTTGGTTCCTTTTTTTGGACTCCTGACGTTTCCATTCTTCTGCTAGTCTTCAAGCTGCCTGATTGTTTGATAAGGTACAGGGGGGTGACGGGCCGCAGAAGAGTGGGAACGCAGCTGGCTTTCTTGCGGTGTTGCTACCGTTGCATTGTGCGCCTCGTGTGCTGGTCTAGCCCGGCTGTGTCTGGGTGTGTGTGTGTGTCGCAAGTAGGAAGTACGCAGGTAGGAAGGTGATCGATACAATTAATAATTGTAATTATTACCTGTACACATTACTGCATATATTAACCAGGAGACATCCTCTGTTGCTAGTGGATTATTCATCAGTTCAGCAGAACCGATTAACAGGGGTAGCTTCTTAGAGAGGAGATACCAAGCCAGCTATTCTCCGTGCATGGAGGTTGCCATTAAAAAGTCACTCTTGGCTGGCCGCAGAAATCACAATGAAACATAGGCTCTAAGAATAGCCTCCAAAGTGCTACAGTAATTTGCTTTTTTTTTCTTTTAGCATTTCAAAGATGGCATTGCGATAGTCAAAGACAAGGACACATCAGCAACATTTATCTTTCATTGTGACATCTTCAATTTCCTCACTTTTAAAGGCAACATTAAGCATCTTCTTTAGTTTCAGGTTTCATTAGGGATGCTGGAGCATTTGTTGTTTCTTGTACCTGCTCTGCTTTCTCGCCAAACCATGTGCTCCGACATAACTTATCCAAATACATTTTCCATGATCAGACTTTCCCACCATATTGCAGCCTTCAGGAATGAGTGACCTTTAGACTCGAATGTATTTGCGTAAGTCTATTCCACTCAATGGCTGTTAGTTTCTCAATCCTTTTCCTAAAAAACGCAAGGAATAAATCTCATTTGTTTCTCTGAGCCCACATTTTGTTTCACGAACTCCGTGTGTCAGAAACGGTTATTTTATTATTAGTTCCCCCCCCCTTTCAAACAGTAAATGCCCACCAGGACCGTGTCAAAAACGTCTTTGGGACACAATGTTCTTCCTTTGTACACACCTAATATTGTTGAGCTATTTTGGGCAAGCATTTAAATAAAGGCCAATTTGACTAAAGAGCAAATTTTACTCCACCGATGAAGGCAAAAGGGCAGAGCTTGGGAGAAAGAAATAAGGGAGATGCAAAGCTTTCAGTTTTTTTCCTTTGTACGTTTTAATAAAAGAAATTATCTTGCTGCATAAAGTGACACATTAAAAGATGTATGTATCGCGGCTTAAAAAAAAACAGTTAGATAACACCTTGTCAAGTACTTATATTCTTCGCTGACAGCCTTGAATGCAATCACAATAACGGCACAGCTATTTCAGCATATTCCCTATTCTATTGCCATTGGCAGAGTCAGCCATTTTATAAAAATGTTACTGTTTACTGCTTTAATCATCAATCTGGATCTAGTCAAAACAAGAAGTCAAAAAGAGGAGTAAATTATACTTGTGCAGCTCAGATGAGTTTGAACTGTTTTGCTGAAATTCACCAAAAATAATTGTGCATCTCTTCTCCCCCCCCCCAAAAAAAAGAACTGTAAGAAAAGTTCTGCATCCAAAGTGAATGAACAACTTGGCAATTGGGTATTATCAAAAGGCTTTTCTGTTGTTTCAAGGGGAAAAAAATGGTTGCACTTCACTATTGGAGAGGGGGACATTTCTGCTGAATATGTCCGAAACACTTGTGTAATCTGTGAATATTCTCTTGCTTGGACATCCCCTCCCCGTTCTTGGTAATAGTTTTTCACATTAGTACTCAAAAGAAGGAAAGATTCTGGCTTGTAGGTGCTCTTTAAGCACTAAGCAAGCATGGTGTGTTTTTTTTCCTGCCAAAAGTGGGAGATAGCAGCTTTGGCATTCCTGAAGTCATATCCTGTCCCCTGTCATGCTGTCTAAAGCCCGACCCACACCGCACAATTTCCGGCGCGGAGGCGAGCGAGCGTAGGTGCCTCGCCTCCACGCGCTGAACTTGTCTCCACGAGTGTCTTCCAGTGAATAGTCCCTCCTGTTGTCCCGCCTTCTTAGAAAGCGCAGCGGTGATTGGCTAAGCACAAGTGCGGTCTGATAAACAAGAGAAGAGAGAGAGGGGCAGGAAGGAGAGAAAACTAACAAAACAATTTGTGCCGGGAATAGAATTCATCTTGCTAACTTTTGTGAGAAGGAGAAATGGATCCAAGAGAAATCAGAGACTCAAGTGAGTTCCGATTGATTGACAACCCCTTTCATCCCACCCTCTCATCCGATTGGTGGCTGCAGTAGCTCCGCAAACCCGCCTCCTCAAAAGATGGGCGAACAACTTTCTGCACGCGCCAGAACTCGGGAGAGCGCAGCTGCTCCGTGTTCAACTGCTCTCTTCCGGAATGGTGACCCCATAGCTCAGCACAGCTCTGCACGTGTCTGGGACGCACCGGAAATCGTGCGGTGTGGGTCGGCCTTTAATGCTACCTCCAGTGTCAGAGGCAGTATACCTCTTAATACTAGTTGCAGGAGTGCAATGATGGTAGAGCAGTATTGACTTCACCTCCTGTTTGTGAGCTTTCCAGAGGCATGATGGTAGTAGTAGGCCATCGTGGCAAACAGGATTGGACTAGATAGGCTGTTGGTGTGATCCATCAGGGTTTTTCTTAAGTTCAACTTCTCATGTTCAAAAGTGGTGGGAGTTGGCTGTAGTCATTCACTATGGATGTAAGTACAATCTGCACACATTCAGGGGAATTCTGCTTTCTTGCTGATCCAGACGCCCAAAGATAAGAACCAAACGACACATTCACAGCCCAATCCTATGCCTGTCTGCTTAGAAGTAAGTCCTATTGAGTTCAATGGAGCTCACAGGAAAGTGTGCATAGGATTGCAGCTTTGGCGATAGAACACGGTACAGCCCTTTCCTGGCTGTACCAGATCACACTGTCAACTGTCCATGGGCAGAGGATGTTTGACATTCATACGTATCCTTCAGCTACAGTATGCAACAGTGGAGTCCAGAAACTATTAAGACATAACTGCATCTGTTTCATATCTGAAAGAGAATACAGGTGGGCTCCCATATCCGCTGGGGATATGTTCCAGGCTCCTCCGTGGATACTTGAAACCATGGATAAGAGCGAACACCCCCTCCATGGTTTCCTGAGGGCCCCTCGCCCTGCCTCCCCTGCGGGCAGGCATGCACGCCCCCCCCCCCAGCTCTTATTTTTCTTTCAGTAAGCTTTGTTTCTTCCTTAAAACAAACAGAGAAGCGGCCTCCATTGCAGGCAAGTAGAATGAGACTAAGTCCTCTCTAGTACTTAGTCTCGTTCTACTTGCCTGTAATAAGCAGCCAGAGGCTGCTTCTCCTGTTTGTTTAAGGAAGAAACAAAGCTTACTGGGGAAAAAAGTAAAAGCCTGGGGGGGTCCCCAGGATCCGTGGATAACTGAAACCGTGGATAGCGAATCAGTGGATATGGGGGCCCACCTGTATATATGAATATAGCAATCGTATGAACCTGCCTCTCACTGAGTTCCGACCCTTGGCCCATCTCAGTATTGGCTATCCCTTACTCTCCGAGGTTTCAGACAGCCTTCGTTCCCAGTCCTATCTGGAGATGTTAGGGACCTTTTGCATGTAAAGTGTCTGCCTCCTGCATTGTACTATAACCCCTTCCCCAAGTCTGTTCAATGACTTTGGAAATACATAATGTTGTAATAAAGGGAAATAAGGGGAAATGCCATTACTGCTAGGAGCAATTTGCAAAATTCCACATTGTGTACTTCCATTTTAGTTTTTCATTCGATATTATGTTAAGTCATAACATACAGTTTAAATCTGATAAGTCACGTTAGGTGGAATCCTGACCTTTAAAATAATGCTGCCATTTCCTTTAATGCTGAATATTCCTAACCAGGCTGTTGTGCTTTTTTTTAAAACTTGAATTCAGCAACCTGCGAGCAATACATTTGCTGCTTTGACCAAATAAATCCAGTCATCATGATCTAGCCTCTTATTTTTCTGTGAAACAAGGCAAAAAATTCAGATCACTTTAATCACACGATGGCAAGTACCAAGAGACTGAATTTTGGAAACCGTGCAAAGACAAAGGATTTTTAATGAGGTTCTATAAATATTAACAAAGAATATTTGTCTTGCTAGTCTCTGTCTTTTAAAAAAGTAGTTATAAATATAACTATCAATCCATCTCTCTCTGAATACTATTGCTCAGCCAAAATGGATTGGCTTAACGTTGGTACAAACTCAATCTAATATTGGGGCAAGCAAAAGCTAGCTTCTTGGCATGCACATTTATCAAATGTACTACGGTAGATAGAACCTTGAATCTGAACAATTATAGCCAGGTAAAATAGAAATATACTGAAATAAAAAGCATAGCATTTTACCATTGTGATATACCGTATTTCTTCGATTCTAAGGCGCCATCGATTCTAAGGCGCACCTTTACTTTCAGTATCACCAGCAGGGGAAAAAAAAATAAGTCGATTGTAAGACTCACCTCCCTTCATTGAATCTACCCGCTCAGCACCAACTCTCCCCAGCATGTCTCCTGCAGCTGACTGAGTGCACTGCCAGAAAGTGCCATTTCCTTCGTTACCTGGGCTTGGGGGAGCTTCAGGGAGGCCTGCGCAACCCTCTGCAGGCCTCCCTGATCTTCAGTTCAGCGAAAAACAGCGATTTTTGGCCATTTCTAGTTTTCGCGAAAACTGGAAATGGCTGGAAATCACAATTTTTTGCTGAACTGAAGATCGGGGAGGCCTACAGAGGGTCACGCAGGTCTCCCTGAAGCTCCCCCAAGCCCCAGTAAGTAAGAAGATAGCATTTTGGGGTGCTTTTTGGAGACCTTCGATTCTAAGACGCACCCCATTTTTTGAAATGCTTAATTGGGAAAAAAACATGCGTCTTAGAATTGAAGAAATACAGTATCACTGAAATAATTGATAACAGTGGTTCTTGCTAAACATTCATTGGTCTTCACAAATATTTGGACCAGATTGTAAAACCTCGCATTAGGTGAAAGTCCCAAGATTAGGGATGTACGGACATCCTGGTGAAGTTGACCTGAAATCAAGTCAAGCTTACGTACATGTTCGAAGTGTATGTCTGCAAACATTTGAACCTTTGCAAAACATTGATTCAATCCTTTCAAAAGCTTGAATATACCCACAAAAGGTCAAACCATTGTGAGCATCAACCTTTCACAAAAGTTTGAATAGAAATCAGCTTTGCTAGATGTTGATTAGCTTTCACGGGCACACTTGTGCTTGCCTCAATTCCGAACGCCAACATTTGATATTTCGAGCTTCCCTGGTAGAATGCTTGCAACATCTCTACCAAAAACGTAGAATGAGCTTCCCCGACCCATACCATTGGATCATCCTCTTGATCTGCCATTGCTGCACGCTCAAAAATAAGCGTGCACGCTCACCCCACCGAGACCATATCAAATGTATGCTTTTGCGTTCGTGAAAGCAAGAGAAAACATTTCCATAATTCATCATCGTAGTATGACCATTCATTAGGTCAACAAGAGCATCGTAATCGAATGAATCAAACACGTTTTTCAAAAACGACAGCGTCTGTTATTCTGCTGCCTATTTTAAAACACTGATTGCTCTTCTTATGATTGCAAAGCACATATTTCAAGAGAACAGCATTTAAAACTCTTAGTTATTTCTCGAGATAAAGACAACAAGGCATACTTCAGGGCCGTGTGAAAGATTTTTGCATTCAAAGTGAAACCCAGTGCATTTTAGGCAACCAGCCAGCTTCATTTGGGTGTGAAAATGTCTGGCATTTGGCTAGAGTTTTAGTTGCAGTTGGGTACACTGCTGTGAATTGGCTTTTCTGCCTGGTGAATAAACAATGTGATAAAATAGATGGGAGGCTAGTCCTGGAGTGATCCCATCGCCATCAGAGGTCTTGCTTTTATTCCCCATTCTGACAGAATCTCTCTTCCATGGGATGCTAGGATAACACTGACATTCTCCCAGTCTACCATCATGTCTGTTGCATGATTAAGTTGTACTTGAACGTATAAAATCTCCATCAGCCATTGGTGGGATAAACATGACCCAAAACAAGAGATTCAGAACCAGTAGAGCAGATGGGAGAAGAGTTGCCCTTCAGGGTCAGAAGACGGTGGAAAGTCTGAGCAGAGTCAAATATTAGATGATGATGAATTGGTGTCTGTGTCTCTTCTGCACAGTCATTCTCGAACATTCACTTTTTTTTTAACCCCTGAACCTCAACAGAAAGGACAGGGATTTGGTTAACATGGCCTAAAGAGGTGACACCCTCAAAATATATATTTGTACGTATTGGGATGGACCAGAGCGTAACAGAACTGATTTCCCAGGAGTCTATGTGTTTGGGACACTACTGTTGCAGCCCTGGCAGAAGAGGGGGGAGAATGAAGGAGGGAGGCAGAAGCCAGGGCCCTTGAGAGGGGGGGTAAAGGGGGTAAATTGTACCCGGGTCCGGGGTTAAAAAGGGGGTCCAAGAGCCAAAGGAATTTCCTGGGAAATGGCCTCATGTGAAAGAGAGAGGCCAGGTCTACCAGGCGGGTAGACCAGAGCTCCGGAGACATTTCTGGCCATTGCTGCCCTCCCCCTGCCCTGTTTTGCCCCTCCGTCTTTGAGAAGGGACCCAAAAGAAACTTTGTACCCCTGATAAAATTCCTCTCAGAGGCCCTGGCAGAAACCTTCACAGAGGACATGATGGGGATAGGCTGTAGTGCTGCTGATACCACTACTGCTGCTGCCTCTGCCCACTAAGTAAAGGCCAAACGTACCAATCAGTAAACTTGAAAGAGAGGAAGGAGGCAGTGGGGAAGGAAGGAAGGTCTGCTTGAAAGCAGCCGTGGTGATAGGCAAATTCTAGGTAAAGGTAAAGTATCCCTTGACAATTAAGTCCAGTCGTGTCCGACTCTAGGGAGCGGTGCTCATCTCCGTTTCAAAGCCGAAGAGCCAGCGTTGTCTGAAGACGCCTCCGTGGTCATGTGGCCGGCATGACTCAACACCGAGGTGCATGGAACACTGTTACCGTCCCGCTGACGCGGTACCTATTAATCTACTTGCAATTTCTTGCTTTCCAACTGCTAGGTTGGCAGGAGCCGTTGCACGGATTTGAACTGCTGACCTTTCGATCGACAGCTCATGGTTCAGTGGTTTAACCCACTGCGCCACCCGCTGGCTCCAGGCAAATTCTACTGCAGGTCAAATTGGGACTCAAATTGAAGGGTCTGGGCTCACTTTGTTTTGCGGTAAAGCATGAACTCTCCCCATATGATCTCTGACTCCATCACTACTTGGCAGCTGTGACCACGTTGTGCACACCAAAATGGGACTGTAGGAGAACCAGCAAGGAGAGAGATGGTGACGGGATTCTCTTACATTGAAGCATACCTCCCTTCCTGGCAACTTCTCCCATTCGGTGCTTAGCTTAAGTGCCCTCCCAACAGTAGGCGAAATCCCCATGCAGACATGTCCATAATTAGCTTTTTGTCTTTTGCTATCTTCTACAGAAGTGAAAAGAATGATTTTGGATGTTCATTACACTGCCCCATTATCTTTTGATAAAAGGAACTCAGATTGTCCAAACAAAATTATATTAAGGGGAAATTATAGCTGCTTGGAAGCACAGAGAAGAAAATGCAAATCTAATTTGCAATGGTATCGATGACATGTAGAATAACTGTGCCTTTTCTACTTCCTGGGGTGAAAGTGAATACTCATTTCAAAACGTATGTATTTATTACATTTATTTATCATATTTGTATTCCGCCTTTCCCCCAAGTTACTGGGGTGGTGTACCTGAGCATCCAGGGATCATTTTGCATTGCAGTTGACAATCTATTCCCGTGAATGTCCCAAGCTTCATATGCAATGGCTATTGAGCGACTCAATGAATTTCCAGCAGTTCGTAAAAAGGAACTTTGGACGCCAAATATTCAGTGTAACTCTCTGTGTTACAATGAATTGATTTTATTTCTGTTCTCTTCTTTCTTTCTGTAGCGCTGCAAAAGAGAGAGAACTCATTTAGCTCCTTAAATGTAGGTGTTGAAATCATTAATAACAGACGTGCCAATAATAATAAAAAACCTAGTGATACTATAATGGTAGAGATAAAACGCTGCAATGAATAATTAGATGCAAACATCAAAATACAGTATGAAACGAAAACAATGGGGTGTTCCCACTTAAAGCATTTTTTGAGTTTTATCTTTACCTGCACTCCTTTATCTTTCAAATTGTTGTTTCATTTTATTCCTGCGTCGCTTGTTTTCCTTTTTAGTTTCCCTTTGTTTGCCTTCTCTTTGGTACCTCTCTTGCTAGCTCCACCCAGCTTTTTTTGTCTCCTCTACTCGTTAGTTTGTAAACCTTTATTGGCATAACATACGGTACAAACATAATACATTGCTCAGCAGAGGTGAAACTAGAGTGGAGCAGAGGCAAGTAGTTCTGCAAGACTCCGTTACACCGGAGTCAGCGGCCCCTCCCCTTTGCTGTTGGAGCCATTCCGGCAGTGACAGGGGAGTGTCCTGCGTGTTGCCATTGCCGCCAGAATGGCTCCAACAGCAAGGGGGAGGGGCCACTGACTCCGGTGTAACAGAGTCTTGCAGAACTACTTGCCTCCGCTCCAGTCTAGCTACGCCACTGTTGCTCAGTACAGAGCATAATTCACCACACAGTGCAGCACCCATCAGCCATCCCCACATTTCCCCCATTCAGAACTAGAGAAAACTTCGTCTTCGTCGCTCGGCCATCAACTTTAAAAAGACAGCCACCCTTGAGAGAACCTCGATATCAGTTACCATAAGAAGATACCGTAGTAGCTTATCTTGATCAACTCATCCACCTATTTTCCCCAGAATCGGGCCTAAGTGAAGTAGATGAGGATCATCACATAGTGATGTGACAAATGCGACAGTGATTCAGTCCTCCTGGATTCACATTGACAGAACCTCTCACTATATGGGATCCTCAAACAGAACAGTAGAAGGCATCACCTTGCACCTTGCAAGTGAAAATACCCTACAATCTTGGGGGTCTTTCAATAAAGTAAGAAAAGGAGCCACCTGCCCGTAACTCATCGGACGTTTGTCCCCCTTCCCCAGGTGTACGTGAGCCCAGGGCCTATGGGCCTCCTCGGATGCACACGAGATCCAGATCTGGCCAGATTCGGGGAGGCAGTATAATGGGAAGTATAATGGGAAGGAGGCAGTGGGCTGGGAAGAGTCTTAGGATATTGCCGATATGCCGGCCCCCTCCCAGTTCAGGCCAACCAATGGCCACCCTCCCTCACCACCCCATCCCGCTGACTGGCGCGGGAATTACCCCACGGCAGTCAGTGTCGGTTGAATTCCGCAGTCTAGTAAGCGGTGCCGCTTACACCTGAGTCATCGCAATCATGCTTTACAGCACGTTTATGATGCTTTAGGCCGGTGAAGCGTGTGCTCCGCCGGTCTAAAGTTACGCAGGATTGCACCGTTACTTACAATGTAGTTTGGGCTCCATGCAGGGTGCGTTACATATACATAGAATCAGTGGATCAATCAATCAATCAATCAATCAATCAGGTTTGCTGGTGGGAAGGCGAGGGAAGGAGTCCAAGCAACACTTGCTCCCTTGGCTGTTGCCCATGCAGCCAGATGGGCAGGTGGTGGCCACTCCTCCTTGAGCCCTCGTCTCTTGAGTGGCACCAAGAATTGGGTACTTCAAAAACTGACAGAAGCCCCTGTTGTTCTGAACATCCTTGCACACAGTCAAAATATTAGAAGTTTCAAATTTCAGGCTGTCAACGTTGCCAGCATTTTTTTTTCTCCACATTGGTTAGTTTTTGTTTACTTCTTATCTCCATTCTGTGCCAGTCGCTAGCTGTAAAGCAATTGTATTATGAAATGAAATTAGAAGGGCGAACACAGATGCACAGGGACAATATTTTGACGGAGGGAAATGTCTGATGAAGCAGCTAAAGACTGAAGGGTGGCTATGGAGCTGCTGTGGTTTTTCTGCCTAGTCAAAACAGGCATGGAGGGTTCCCTTTGTGAGTGGGGGCCCCCAGAGCTGTTGTCTCCACCGCTGCTCATCTGCACTCCTCTCCCGGGAACCAGCTACATTGAAGGAGTTCCCATGTCACCTTCCAAAGAGGGAATAAGTGGCTTACAGGCGTTTCAAATGCTCGGAGGTGTGAAGTATTAGTGGATAGGTGGAAGCATCAGCCAGTGTCTCTGAGAGGAATTTTATCAGGGGGTACAACATTTCTTTTGGGCCCCTTCTCAAAGGGGGAGGTGGTAAAATGGGGCAGGGGGTGGAAAAGTCTCTGGAGCCCAGGTCTACCAGGCTTCCCGATGTTGTGCCCAGGTAAACCTGCCCAGTAGACCTGGCCTCCTAGTTAGCCCGGCCTCCATCTTTCACTCTCCATGAGGCCATCTGAGATCCCAGGAAATTTCTGGGGGCCCTCCTTTGGCTCCTGGGCCCTTTTTTGACCCTGGTCCCGGGTACAATTTACCCTTTACCCACCTCTCATGGGCTCTGGCATCAGCATAAAGTAAACAGCATACTGATGACACCATTGTGGTTCTTGCTTGTTGATAGAAATAAGGTTGGACTCCCTATTAAGAGTTAATTGTGCTTTCAGTCTCAGATAGTCCAGAGTTTACATCGAAGGTTGTCGGATCTGATCTGAAGGCCAGATCTAGTACGGTGAAAAATGACCAAAGGTGCCCCATGTTTAATTCATTCCTTTGTGTTTTGAGTACTCTAACAGTTCAGAATTAAGACTCTACTGTTGGTTTTACTGTCCTGTTCCACTGACTGACCATGGGAAAACATAGAATAGTCCCTTCCACAATTCAGTAAGGATGTCTGTTTTAATCAGCCATCAAGATAAGGTTGGTGTACAAATGCTCAGTGGCAGTAGATGCATGTGATTGGTTGTCACAGCAGATGCAAATCCATTCTTGATGTTTGATGTGCTTGTGCGACCGAAGTCATACTCCGATCTGCAGATGCTTGAATCAGATGAATAATCAGGTGAAGGTGCTGGTCTATGAAAGGGTTGTTGATTGCGAGCGACATTGATTTTGGGATTCATTTCGCTCATTTCCCCATCAAGATGGCAAGTTGGCCGCCATGGCCGTTCGAGCTCCCTAAAATTGCGCAGTGATTCCGTATGTGATTCCGCAGTGATTCCGCGCCAGTGATTCGCAGTGATTCCGCTTCAAAGGAGAGTGAAGGGGGCATAAGAGGCAGGATGGGAAGGATCTGAAGTCCTACGGGGAGGGTTTCCCCACTTAGCATCTCCACCACACCGGTCTTTCCCGCTAAGGTGGCTTTGCTGCCTCCTCTTGCTTCCTTCAGCCCATACCTCCTGAGACAACAGTCATCCCTTAGACTGAAGTGGAGGCCCATTTCCTTGTCACGATGATAATGGGTTAAAGCCCTGGATCATGTGCAGGAGGTCTGGCTCAGTTGGTAGAGCGGCCATCTCATATGCCTGAAGATCTGAAAGACTGCAAAGTAGTAGCCTGCAAAGTAGTAGCACCCTAAATTCCGCCCACCCAGCTCTGTCCACTAGACTTTCCCCTGACTCAGGATAGAATTTCCAAGGCCACTATTGCTTTTCTCATGTTTGAGTGAAAAACAATAACAACGGGGGGGGGGAGCCTTTTAGATATGATAGTTGTGAACATTGGAAGGTACTTGAGTGGGGCGAAGGGCAACATAAGCAAGTTTTTCTTCATACACGGAAGGTGTTCATTGTAAGTAGATAAAAGCTTCTGACTTTAAAAATAACTGCGTTGCACTCTGATGTGTCTGACACTGGCGGTTCATAGATGCTCAGATCGAGGGAGCTGCTTGAACTTTGTCGACAGGTTATAAACACAGTTGGCTCCAGGTTGGAGGAGGCCTTCAGCAAGCTGCTCTTTGATTGACCCCCTGTAAGCAGGCCCCCCCTATGGTTTTTGAGGGCCTTCTTTGGATGAGGATGACAGTGATGGGTTGCTATTGCTCCTTTCGGCAACCGTTTTCCTGTTCGGAAGCTGCTACTCCCCCCCTCCCCACAGTGTTCTGACATAAGCATCATCCTGTGGCGTTGTGGGGAAAAATGGCAGTCCCAAATGGTGGCCGCCATTTTCCATTCAATGGGGACTTTGTGGTGGAAGAAACGGCAGGCATCATCAAAATGGTCATAGGGCCCCAGCTTCCTGGGGGTGGGGCTGAGGGTAGGCATCTGCGTTGGGTTCTGCTCAGGGTTAGGGGCCCTGGCAGCCACGAGAGTGTTCCATGTGCTAATGACCTGATTATAGAGGTTATGAGGAACTAGCTGGTTTTCCGTTTGTTGTTTTGAAGCCCCGCCTTGCAGTGTGACAGACAGCCTCGGTTTGCCAGGAAGAATAGAGTCTGCCTAGGCGCTATCCACTGCCTATGCAATAACTTCTTCCTGCACAGTCCTGCGCAGGGTGATGCTGCCGTGAAGAGGCTGCGTCACCGCGAGCTCTTTCCATGTGCCTTGGGAAGTGTGACGGTACCAGAACCGCGCAGCAGCAGTGTCTGGGGTCAGCCAGGAGGTTGGTCACATGCCTATGAGAGGAACCGCTTGGCCAAGCCAACTCCTGAACCATCAGTACCAGTGGCGCACCATTATAGGGTGGACAGGCGCCATTTAATCTTTTGATTTTTTCTGGAAACCGCTTTGCGAACTTTTTGTTGAAAAGCAGTATATACTGTTAATAATAATAATAATAATAATAATAATAATAATAATAATAATAATAATAATAATAATAATAATAATAGAGTGCCCAAGACAGTGTTCTGTCCAAGGCCCCCCCCCCCAGCAACTGGATGCCAGCATTGCTGATAAAGTCACCTTTGGTTCTATTTTCTGTCCTGATGCTACTTCATATTTCTCCCGAGGAACATAAATCTTTGACTGACTTGTGTTTGCAACTATCACCACCTCAGGCTATAGGCCAGGGGTGGCCAAACGTGCTTCATCTAAGAGCCACAGACGATAAACTTCAGATGTTTGAGAACTGCAATATTTAAGAAGCATTTAAATTCTTAAATATATTTACACACCATGAACATTAAACTTATGTTTTAATCCAGTGGACTCTCTGTTTATACCTGGTCAATACTTATAAAGCTTGAACATTTCTTATTTACCTTTTATATTAAATTGTGATGCAAAAAGGAGTTCAGCCAACATATTTCTGATAGCCGCACACAGTGGTGAAACAAGGGTGGAGCGAAGGCAAGTGGTTCTGCAAGACTCCGTTACACTGGAGTCAGTGGCCCCTCCCCCTTGCTGTTGGAGCCATTCCTCCTTTGCCGCCAGAATGGCTCCAACAGCAAGGGGGAGGGGCCGCTGACTCCAGTGTAACGGAGTCTTGCAGAACTACTTGCCTTCGCTCCACCCTTGTTACGCCTCTGGCCGCACATTATATGTCAAGCAGCTGTGTGTGGCTCAGGATCTGCAGTTTGGCCACCCAAGCCTGTCTTTAGGCCTCTCATGTGCAATTGCCTCTCCTGCAATTGTCACCTCAGCAGACCTCTCAAAACTTTGATCTCCATTTCCGACATGGTCAATCTCTGAGGATCGACTGCTTTTGTTCCGGCTGACTCCTATCTATCGCTAACTTCTTACCCATCTGGGCCTGACCCATCTGGGCCTGACCTACCCAGAAGGCCAAACACCCCCTTTTGGGGGGGAGGGGTGGCATTCTTCCTGAGAATAATTTCTGGAGCAGTGATACAATTGCAGCGGTAGCCCACGGTGAGTGCGTTTAAGCTAGATATTTAACGATTATCCCACAGAGATGTGATTTTAGTAGTTCAGACTGCTTCTCACATGACTATATTGTCAGCCAGTATCACAAAAGCCAGAACTAGCGTCTGGTCAGCAACCTTTTCAAGTAGGAGGCAAAAGGGCTTAATTGAACATGAAGCTTTTTATTGTATCCTACATATTTTAGGGATAAGTCAGCAACAGATCGACTGTGGTACATTCTCATGCCCACCATTTACTCATATCTTTAAAGACTGTGATTATTTCCCCACTCTGCAAATGAGCTCAGAAACTTCCTCCGTCTCTCTTTGTTCTTAGCCTTTCAGTGCCTCTGTCTGTGCACAGACGTTAGCATCTCTGTTTGAATGTCTCCCTATTTTGACTTGGAGTTGTGTCTTTGGGCATTAGTTAGAGCAAAATGATCATAAGTGGAACCCTTTTGACATGTATGGAATCAATGCATGAAGGGGACCACATTCTGCCCCCTAGCCCGGCTCCTGACCTCTATACATTGATCTTTTCGAGAACTAGTGTGGTGGTGGTCAGAGCGGGAGGCTAGGACTAGGAAGCCTGGATTTCAATCCTCACTCGGCTACAAAGCAAACTGGGTGACTTTGGAGCAGACACTACCTTAATCTACCTCACAGTGTCGTTGTGAAGCTCAAGTGGGGTAAACTGTGAGTTTGTCAAGGAAGGGTGCTATAAAAATATAGTCATAACAAGGTTGGAACTCTCTGTGATCAGAAATGCTGCAGAACGCCTCTCGGGCACATATCATGCTGCTGTGTGAGCATAAAGCACACCGTTAACATTTTACCCCACCCACAACTGCTGACTTTTTCCTTCTCCCTCTATCTCCTCCTTGACCTCCTCCTGCTACCCATGGCCCTCACTCTCCTCCCAATTCCCTTCCTGCCACTCTTTCAAAAAGCAGAGAAGGCAGGCAGGGGAAGGAGAGAGGAAGTGGAGAGGGGAGCCAAACCCGATGGCCGAGAACAACTCCTTTTTTCATTTCTTCCTTCCCCCTACCCAGCGTTTCCCAAACTTTTTCAACCTGCAGCTCCCTTGACCATTGGCGACTATTAGTCGCGGCTCCCCATGACATGATGTTGATGCCTGCCAATTGGCAATGCACTGTTTTCCGAGAGGGTTCCGTGGCACTTCACAGCTCCCCTGGCTGGTTCCCGCGGCTCCCCTGGCTGGCAGGGGGGCTGCGCCTCCCAGTTTGGGAACCACTGCCTTAAAGAATAGTTTAGAACTCATTTTATTATACCAGTGCATCTTCAAAAATGCACCGTAGGCCGAGCTGTCTTTTAAATATGATCCTAGCATACAGATCTGCCCTAGCTTTGGCCTTGCTTTGAACTGTGCCGACAATTTGACAACAGACATCTGAAGGAATGTTTCCGTCGTCGGATTGCTATTAACTCGGTTAAACCGTATATGACCAGAGAACAAGCGTAGAGCACAAGGCTGCGGAGGAGGAAGCGGACCTCCGGGCTGCTCCAGCATCACATCCAGCCTGTCCTTTGCCCCCTCTTACATTTCTTATTACAGTACATTAAAACCCTTTGCTCTGTCAAATTGACAAAGGCAGATATAAAAGGGGTCCGTTCTAATACCCAGTAATATAAACTATGTTTGTACACTTACCACATAATCCCTAATTACTTCCATACTTTTTTATGTGTAAAGAGCTTTGATGGTTGCATTTCAGAATACTTAGTGAATGGAATGAATTCTGAAATTATTTCCTTATAAATATGGGGCCGTCGATGGAGGGAGGGATTAATTTCTAGATTGGTGACACGGCTTACATTTCTGAATAAATATGCCCAGTGTCATTGATCCACAGAGTGTCACATCGGGGGAAAAAAAGATGACACCAATAGAGTTTGTACACGACCTCGCCTTTCCTCTGGCGCTTAAAGCAATTACGCTACTGTTTAATAACAATGTTTACGAAATTGCTTTTTGATTGGCTATGATCTGTGTCATACCCATGTCAATAATTCCAAAGGGATGCCTTGGGGTGGCCTTTCACCTTTTTTTTTTTTTAAAGAAACAATTTGCATTGCATGGCAGGGAGGGGATCCTTTTTGGCAGTGTTTAATGGCCCTTCTCATAGCGACCAGAGTTTCCCAACTGTTGGCCTTGTAACATAGCGTAGACCGGAGATCTAATGTCCCTCCGCACCCACGACACAGGGCAGGCCTTGCCCTTTTCAAGTACTTTGGAGGAAAATGCTTGCGCTCACTATCCAGTTGAGAATATGCGTATTAGAGCATCATAAAAATGTAAGTTGCATAATTTCGGGAGAGGCAGAGTATCATTAATGCTATATGATGAAAAGTGCATTCTATCCATTTCCATTTTGCTCATTAGCCTGAATAGAAGCTCTCACCTCTGACCCTTAGTATGATACATTAAAATGGAAGGGTAATGTTTCCCCCCCCCCCAATATACCACAGACTTTCATCAGAAAAGGGGTTTTGACCTGAACACATGTTCATTTCAAAGCCATGTTTTTGGACAATTGTGTGCGTTCCTAACCTGTGTTGCCCTGGGACACATGACTGTGCCATGAAAAGACTGTTCACCTGGCTCCCCACCTTCAGCACCCACCCAAGTATGAGGATGAGCAAACACCTTGTTTCACCTCCTTGCTGTAGGTTCCCTTGCCCTTCTCTCCTAGGGGCTCATGAGAGGGGGGAGAAGGGGGTAAATTGTACCTGGGCCCAGGGTCAAAAGGGCCCCCCCGAAATTTCAAGGGATCTCAGCTGGCCTCATGGAGAGTAAAAGATGGAAGCTGGGCCAACTGGGAGGCCAGGTCTACCAGGAGGAGAGACCTGGATGCTGAATCCGGAAGCATTGTAGACCTGGGCTCCAGAAAATTTTCTGGCCATTGCTGCCCCTCCTGCCCCTCCCCCTTTGAGAAGGGGCCCAAAAGAAAGTTTGTACCCCCTGATAAAATTCCTCTCAGAGGCCCTGGCAAGGTCACTAGCTGTTCTCTCTACTCCTTGGCTCCCTTCATCTCCTCTTTCTGTAATGTGGAACAAGCCATGCATGCGTGCAAGAATCCATCCATTTCTTGTGAGGCTTCTGGGTCCGAACAAGGCCAAGCCGCATACCTGTTGCCCTTACAACTGATCACACCTTGCTTGAGGATTCCACAGCAGAGTTGGCGATCGGAGCAGCTCAACTAGGGAACAGTCATTGTTTGTCACTTCTGAGCATCTCTCTTTCCCCAAGCCTTGAGTTGTCCAAGGTGTTGCAATGTTGGGGCCTGGGGGACCAACCCTGGACATGGTCCCCTGTGAGACATGAAAATTAGAGGTTTGTGTAGACCCCAAATGCCCACCTATGAATGAGACTGCCTGCTACTTCTCATCCCCTTCTACTGTTTTTTTTTTGGCTTTGCCTCTTGCCAATCATCCTCCACAAATAGGTGAGTTCATTCAATTACTCCTGATGCGGAGATGCAACAGAAATAGTGGTCTACAGACGTTCACTACTGTGTGTCTGCTTATTAGATTTATAAGGCATTCTAGCCACTACCGTACACTACGTAATCAACTGCTTGCATCCACACAATCAGAAGGCATATGCAGAACAGCGACTCCTGAAGAAGCTGTCTTCTGAGGACTTTTAGGAGCCTAGAGAATTCTTATAAGCTGTAAAAGGAAACATTGTCAACAGTACGAGTGAAATATGCCCTGTGTTGACAAGAACAATTTCCCCCAAGTTTGGGAAACACTGGAGCATAAGATGAACTCTTATTCTCTCCTGCCAGTTAAGTGTTACCTCCAGAATGTCTCCCATTAACATGCCATTATACAATGCAGTTAAACACTTAAGCATTTCCATGTGTAATAGGAGGTCAAGTGTATTATTCTTTCATTACTAAGAGTTGTATATCAAATGCTTCATGGGAAATATGATTCTCTAGCAAATAGGAAGACAAATAGATTAATTACACTGATGTGTTTTTCTCTCTTTCCTTTTTTTTGGGGTCAGATTGTGTCAAGCCCTTTCAACCAACTACCAAGGTTTGGATCTTGAATACGTAGTAGATGAGTGAAACTTTTTTTTAATTGGATTGGGGTGGTGGTGTTATTTAGCAGGGCATGGTGATGTTGAGGACAAGAGAGAATCACTTTGTGTTTGGTCAAGCAGTTGTTCTATGACTCTGTTTCCCCTTGTGCCTTCTAAAGTTCTCCTTGTGCCTTCCGGCCCGCTCTCTTAGGTCATCTGAGGGGGCTCTCCTGCGTGTACCACCTCTATCGCAAGTTAAGGGAGTGGCAACACGTGGGCGAGCCTTCTCTGCTGTGGCGCCACAACTGTGGAACTCCCTGCCAGGGGATCTGAGAACCACCCCCTCCCTCATGACTTTTCGGCGAGGGCTCAAAACATTTTTGTTTCGTCTCGCGTTTGGGTGATGGGTTGTAGCCTGCCTCCTGTGTCTCAAGATGCTCTGCCATGCTGCTTTTGTGCTCCCTACTGTTGCCCCCCCAGTGGTTTTTATTGATATTATTGTTTTTATTGTTTTTAAATTATGTATTTAAACTTTCTGTATTTTAAACTGTTTTTAATTTTTGTTGTAAGCCGCCTTGGGCATTTGCCTCGGCATGGGATAAGGCGGGATATAAATTTTTTTAAATAAATAATAAATAAATAAAGTTGAGAATTACCAACTGACCTGGGTCCTGCTTGAGTCATCCAACGTTTTGTGGGGTGTCGAAAAGCAAGATGGAATCCGAGAGCAACAGATAGCAGTAGGGTTGCCAGGACCCCTGAGGTTCAGACTCTGAGGTTCAGGGGGTGAAGCCTGGGAACTATTGGGTGAAGCATTGTGAGATGTGGTGAAGTCTAAGAGGGGCAGAGGAGAGCATTAGAAGTTCGCATAGTCAGGGCAATGGTGTTCCCAGTAGCAATGTATGGTTGCGAGAGTTGGACCATAAGGAAGGCGGAGCACAGAAGAATAGATGCTTTCGAACTGTGGTGCTGGAGAAGACTCCTGAGAGTCCCTTGGACTGCTAGGAGATCAAATCAGTCAATCCTAAATGATACACATGCAGGTTAACGTTTCTCCCCAAGCATTAGAGGCTTCTTTGGAAGCAAAGAGAACCCAGCTACAAGCTGGAAGATGTCCATAGCTTTGTCCTGGAGGTCTCTGTAGATATAGAGTCAGTTACTGGAATTATTGGAGTTATGATTGCCTTACTGCACAAGTCCTTTCAGAATCGCTACAAAGTAGGAAGAGCAGAACATGGAGGAGAGTTTACTTCAGGTCACAAGGGTCTGACAGCTTATGCATCTAATTAACAATCAGCCACCTGCATGCTGGTTCCCATGCTTCCAATAACTGACTCTATATCTACAGAGACCTCCAGGACAAAGCTATGGAAACCTTCCAGCTTGTAGCTGGGTTCTCTTTGCTTCCGAAGAAGCCCCTAATGCTTGGGGAGAAACGTTAAGCGCTAGTAGACTCTAAAGAATTTCATCGTTGTCAGCTTTGGATAATCCGTCTCACTTACCCGATCTACATCGTGGTAAAACCAGGAAGTGGAATTTCTACTGACAACTGTAAGATCGATCTTTATTTCTTCAATTTTAAGATCTGAAATCACGTGGCTGAAAACCCCATACCTATTGTATCTTTGAGCAACCCTAAATGAAATCAACCCAAAATATTTGAGCTTCGGCCTCAGTACCTGTCCTTCCAGGGAACAGTCAGGGTTGATTTCATTTAGGATTGACGGATTTGATCTAGCCAGCACATTTTTCAGAACCTTTACTGGGTGCTTTAAAACAAAATAAAATAAATTCTTGCCCTCGCCACGCACCTACAAAAATATGCCTTCCCATCCTTCACTAGAATTCAAAAGTGACTCTCATTTTCCTTCCACCCCACATTTCTCCCACTTCTTTATCTGCTTGCAGCGCATGAAGAGATGCAGTAGTTTAAACACCGCCCATATGTAGCACAAAAAATCCACTGCACCGCAGCAGTCGTGGCGAGACGTCCGAAAGGGTGTCGGCAACTTGGACAGGGTATAATTTTTTTTTAGTCAATGCATTCCTTCCTTATTTGAGTTCAACATCATTTCTTTTCTTTTGAGTGACATGCAGGATGCAAAACAACATAAAAGGTCTGCCCTCCGGCAAATGCGTGTCCATGTAGGATGTTAATTATTATTCTTTTTGAATCCTATATAATATGCAAACCCAGTTTCCTGTGCAAGAGCTGGGTGGGGAAAACAGTGCACATCACCTGAATGCAAGTGTGTGTGTGTGTGTGTGTGTGTGTGTGTGTGTGTGTGTGTGTGTGTGTGTGTGTGTGTGTGTGTGTGTGTGTATGAGAGTGTCCTTAGATGTTTTAGGGCATAGGCCTTTGTGAAGATCTAGGATTGTTCAGTCAATATTGGAAAGCACAGAAAGGAAAGCAGATCCTATAGTGTTGGGATGGAATTTAAGTCCACCTTTTAGACCCCCCCTTTTTTTTGCACAAATATACCAGCTGTACTTAAAAGATACTTCCTGGATGCATGTTTTAGTAGGAGTAAACAATGTTAACATCTACTTCTTTCAACCCTGTTTCTCCTCAATGTTCAGCTTCTTTCATATCAGTCCAAGAGCTGCTTCATATAGTCCTGATGAAGCATGGCATCTCATTTCCCGTGACTTCTTTCCATAGCAGCATTTGGATGTAGGAAGCACATAGGGGTGGCGAATTATGGGGTCCCTTCCTCTCTGAACGTTGCCTGTTAAACTATAGGAATGTTTCTGTCTGTTTCCATTCCATCTGTACTTCACTCACAGTGCAATCCTATCCAATTTACATCACCGGTGTAACCAGTGGTCCAGCGAGAACGGGAGGCCTCAGAATGGAAAGGGGATTCAAAGGGGATTTAAATCTCCCCTCCCCTCCAAAACCTCCTGCCATGCCCTCCCCCGCTGGATACACCAGTGGTGTAAATTGGATAGGATTGCACTGACAGTTTCCTTTGATTTCCATTTTGCTCATTTCATTTAAAATCCCTCGATTATCTTTTTCTGTCACCCAACATCTATATAATTAAATTCAAACTTAAATGCCTATTTCCCCTCCCCCCAGGCATTTTCATATACAGGTGGGCCCCCATATCCGCTGGGGATATGTTCCAGGCCCCTCCGTGGATACTTGAAACCGTGGATAAGAGCAAAACCCCCTCCATGGTTTCCTGAGGGCCCCCCCCACTCTGCCTCCCCTGCAGACAGGCATGCTTGCCCCCCCCAGCTCTTATTTTTCTATCAGCAAGCTTTTTTCTTCCTTAAAACAAACAGAGAAGCAGCCTCCATTGCTGGCAAGTAGAATGAGACTAAGTCCTAGAGAGGCTCTGCAAGGTTTCTGTTAACCTTGCAGAGCCTCTCTAGGACTTAGTCTTGTTCTACTTGCCTGCAATGGCTGCTTCTCCTGTTTGTTTAAGGAAGAAATGAAGCTTACTGGGAAAAGTGTAAAAGCCTGGGGGGTCCCCACAATCCGTGGATAACTGAAACCGTGGATAGCGAATCAGTGGATATGGGGGCCCACCTGTATTTCTAATCCAAACAGCTGGTGCAATAATACGTTGAAAAAATATGCATTGGGCAGCCCAATGCTATCCCGTGTTGGCTCAGTGTTGTCCTCTTATCTCGTGTCGAGCCCCAGTTTGTTCAATGGGGCTACTTGGAGCCCTGTGTAGGGCTTCCAGGACTGGGAGGGATGATAGGATACGCTGGATCCCTCCCCTCCCCTCACAGGCCTGATCTGCCCATCCCTGCCCCATTACGCCTTTACCGTAGGATGTTAGGTGAATGTGACAGGAAAAAAAAACACTAATGGCACAAAAGAAGACACACAAAATTATAGGGAAGTTGGCAAAATGTGGAGAGCCATGCTGCACACTGGGGAGGGTGAAAATGGCCACGGAGGAGTGTTCTCAGCATGTATTCAAGAGGCAGCCAGATGAAACCCGAGATAAGGAGCAAGACATGCCGAGGAAGGGCTGGCGCAACTCATCAACATCATGATGTCATCCTCCAGAAGGCTTCCTGAGATATGCCAAGCAGTAAATCAGGCGACTCTGATCTGCCAGCCAGGAACAAAGCTGTGGTCCTCTGGAGTCCTGGAACTTGCTAAGTGTGTGGCTGGAGGCCAGCAAAAGCCTGACAGTGGCGTTGGACACTTAAACGTTGAAATGAGAGAGACACGTTCGTGGCGGGTGGGTCTATCAGTGGCTGTAAGCTATGGGGGCTACGTGGTCCATCTATTCTAAGAAGCGCCATGCCACTGAAGGGCAGTTGCTGCTGTACCCCCTTTCTACCATTCAGTGGCATATGGCTTCTTGGGTGGAGGGGACAACAGTGGGGGAGGGCTGTGGCCTTCATGCCTTATTTATGGCTTCCTAGAGCAGTGTTTCCCAAAGTCCTGGGGGCGGGACGATGTCGTAGGCAGCGCTCCAGGATCACGCCCGCCTCTGACTCAGAAACACTTTATTTAACGTACCTGGTTGACCTACCAGCTCCCTGAAAGGTCCAGGGGGGGCGCTGCTGCCTCTGCAGGCCTCCCCAAGGCTCCAAGCGGCACCAATCATGTTGCGAAGCCCACTTCTGGTTTTGAACAGCGCTGTTTGGAGCCTTGGGGAGGCCTGCAGAGGCGACAGCGGGGTCCCCAGACCCTTTGAGGAGCTGGCAGGGCAACCACGTACATTGAATAAAGTTCTTCTGAGTCAGAGGTGGGCGCGATTCTGGAGCGCAGCTTCTGACGTTCAGGCTGGCCACCCCCCTTAAGAGGGGATATTGTGAACGTCCGGGGAAATTGATGGGTTGCGACCCACCATTTTGAGAACCCCTGTCCTAGAGGCATTGGACCGGCCACTGTGATTCTAACTTGATGGACCCTTGATTTGCTCCAGTAGGTCTCTTAAGTTCATATGGGAGAGCATAACTTATTCAAGCTTCTTCTCACCCTATTTGTTTTTTTAGCACATCCAAAGTCGATGTAGAATTACCGCAGGAAGGCATCTACCTAGAGAGTACAGTGTTGTATTCCAAGATGTTATGATCACACCATTCAAATAGAGAATTTGTCATCTCAAGAATCTCAGTTTTCATATATATATATATGAAAATATCCTTTTTTTAAAGGATAAACGTTCTAGCCCTTAAGACATTAAAGAACACCCAATAAATGGGGGGCTGGGGGAGACCAGAGAACACAGCAGAATATTCATTGTTTTATAGGTCAGGGCGTCAGTGCCATCTTTGCTTCTCTCTGTGACTTGCAGAGGCACAATGAATTATTGAAGGGAAGCAAATACGTGGAAATATGCATAATTTCTCCCGGCTTCAGAATTCAAATAATACATGGACCTTCTGGCTTTGGGTCACACAGTCTCTGTGATCTTTAGAGCAACTTTCCTCCAGCCCAGCTCTTCGCTCATAGGAAACGTATCCCTGACTCCAGGCTAAATGTGAGGGTCAGCTGACCTCAGCCTCAGAATCTCCAAAAGCCAATGAGGATGCAACGCACCTGGTCCTAAACCCCTTGACGCTGGTCTACGTAGGAACACGGGCCTCTCCGACTCCCTGCCTGCCCCTCCCAGACTGCTCTCCCCATCTGTAGCTTGTCTTGGAGCATGGCCAAGGTTGACCCTTCTTCAAGACAAAAAGCACGAGGAGTGGAGTGGAAGGTTAGAGAAGAAGCATTTCCTCAGTTTTGTCCTATCCCTTTACTCCCTCCTTCCACAGCTTTACTTTCATGCATCTCTACATTGCTGCTGCTTTTGCTAAGGTGCCTCTAATTAGATTATAGCCCTAAAAACGAACTCTCTTTGTATTCAGTCTAATTTCCACTGTGTAATTCCAAAGATTACACAGAGTAACTTTAACAGGGACAAAACGTCAACACGTTGCACTACACTGTTTGGGTTTTTTTTTTTTAAATGAAGAATTTTGCTCCCTTTCTAGGTTCCCCATTGCCCACCACAGATATATAAAGTTTTGTTTTCTTTTCCTGTGCATGGCTTAAATAATGTGCTTGCTTATTTGCTCATTGCTGTGGTGTGTGTGTGTGTGTGTGTGTGTGTGTGTGTGTGTGTGTGTGTGTGTTTCAATGAATAAACTGTTTGGATCTAGGCAGGGGGAAAAAATTAGTCCCAACCCCAAGTACACAGCAGACATCAACCCGCACACTGTTTAAGACAGTTAACTGTGTGTCACGTTGCACAGGTTTGTATGGCCAGTTGTGTACGCATTCTGACCTGAATGTGGCGCCTGAGGCAGTTTTTTACACTGTCATCGAGGAGGGCCAAGCTAGACTTGGCACAGGAAATCTGTTAGCAGATCTTCTAGTGACTTTTTCTTGGGTTTAGAGCAGTCCATGGGGAGGGGGTCTGGTTTGTACTGGGGGCTGTGGAACTGGAAGAGGGGTTAGTGTGACTCTTCGCGCCACACCAGACCTTGTGGAAGAGAAAAAAGAAAAGTACTCTTATTGAAGCTGCCTTCCCCCCCCCCCTGGCTAAAGTATCCCTATCATTTTTTTTAAATACCTCTCTCTCTCTCTCTCTCTCTCTCTCTCTCTCTCTCTCTCTCTCTCTCTCTCTCTCACACACACACACACACACACACACACACACACACACACACACACACATACACACACACACCTCTATCACAGAAGATCAAGATTAATTCAGATGATATGAGCCAACCCCTCTTTAGACAAGTTCAGTTTTCTTCTCAATTGTTTGGGCACTCTGTTGTTCAAAGTTCCCTCATTTACACCCTGTAGCCTTTCTTGGCGTGCAGCCTGCTGTCTGGCTTTGACCTTATGCTAACTATCTGTCAAAGATGGTCACTCAGAATTTGGTGGTATGAGAAGCAAGCATTGGCACCTTTCTTCCGCAGCATAATAGACAGTTTTGCTTTCACACCTCTTAATAGCCTTTTCAAAAATAGGTTTCTCTTGCAGGATGCATTTTTTTTTAAAAAAATGGCAAGTTTTACACCTCTCTGTTTGCAAGAACAGATGAGGATTGTTTTTGCATATTATAAGAGGATGGTTTCCCCCACTCACCGTACCATGTATTTCCTGATATCACACAGTGACTCTTCCAGCTTAGAACCGGCTTGGTGCCCCAAGGCTAGACTTTCACTGTCAAAAGGATCCTGTCGAAATTCATTTCTTAAATCAACTGCACTGGCTCCTGGTCCATTACCTGGCCCAGTTGAAGGTGCATGTTTTAACCTTTAAGGCCCTAGTTGGCTTGGGACTAGAAGACCTCAAGGGCTGCCCTCTCTCATATGACTCTGTCCAGCTATTGAGAGCTTTCTCAGGAGCCTTTCTTTGGTCTCCCCAACTGTCCAAATCAGGGGTTCTCAACCCCTTCACGGTCAAGTACCACCTCTGGCGCCACTCTCCTGCTGCGTACCACCGGAAGTGACTGCCAATGACATCATCGCCAGTTACGTCCGGGTTTTCAGAGGCCAGAAAACCCAGGTAGGAGGCTCTGAGCAGGTAGAAGGGCCCTTCTCAGTGTTCCCAAGAGGCTCAGCCAAAGGCTCAGCCTCTCGGGAGTGAAAACACGCCCCTGAAATTGTTGCATCTGAGTGGGGTTCCACTGGCGTTCCAAGTACCACCAGCATTCAGCCGAAGTACCACATGTGGTACTATTACCACTGGTTGAGAACCCTTGGTCTAAATTGAGGTGGGGCCCATGACAATGGCCTTCTCTGTTGTGATACCCTGACTCAGATCACTCTCTGAGGTAGGAGTACCTGGTGCTGAGCTTGGTGTATTTTCAGCAGCAGATGAAGACCTTTTTATTGCCTGGGCCCTTCCATATACTGTACAGTACATTATGTTTACTGAATGTTTTAACCTGACTTCTGCTCTCTTGACTTCTCAGTGTCTGATGCTTCCATTGCATGTTTTATTGATTTGATCGTTGTTGTAAATGTGTTTTAAACAGCTCTGACAGGCTTTGGTTTGAGGAGCAGGGTATAAATAAAGAAAATGAAACGTACCATCTTTTGAAACTGGGTGTTTGAGTATCTCCAAGGAGAGATTGGTCAGTTGAGCATTCTTAAATTTTGTGCAATTCACAGTGTCGCCATCCTTTTGGGATCCAATATCATTGTGGACTTTTCTCCGCACTTTTATTTTATTTATTTATTTTTCACATTTTTATACCGCCCTTCCTCCAAGGAGCTCAGAGTGGTGTACATATTTCCTCCCCTCCTTTTTGTCCTCACAACAACCCTGTGAGGTAGGTGGGGCTGAGAGATAGTGACTGGCCCAAGGTCACCCAGGAAGCTTCGTGGCTGAGCAGGGATTTGAACCTGGATCTTCCAGGTCTAAGTCCGACTCCCAAACCACTACACCATCTGCTTACACCATCTTTTGCTTACTTGCGCATGATTCATATAGAAAAGACTAAAGGCCCAATCCTAACCAACTTTCCAGCACCAAGTCGGCCTCATTGCAGCCCCAAGTTAAGGGAACAAATGTCTGCCCCCACACTGCAGGATGTGGCGAGCCCCCAGTTGGCACAGCTGCATCGACACTGGAAAGTTACTTAGGATTGGGCGGAAAGGCTCATTGGCTCAACTTACTCATTGACTTATCAGTTAATGGACACCCATGCTGTAAAAAAAAAAAGTATTGTGCTTGAACTGACCCCGAGTGAAATGAAAGCTGTCTCTGGGATTGTTGATGGTGGTGGTGACTTGTCAAGAGTGTGCTGTGATGGACATACAAGTGTAAACCCATCCGCGGAAGAATCCTCTTGAATTCTGGGACACTCGCAAACAGGGTTGGCCAACAAAATAAGAGAACAAATCAAACATGAACCGATGCAGAAATGAAAGGAAATGTACGGAAGTTTAAATTCTGCTTTGTTGGTGTTATCACATCAGCAAGATAATGTGTTATCCACAGCAACATTTGGGTGGCAAGAAACTAGTCATAAGCCAAGAGACAGGAAAACAAACCAGGCAGATGTTCTCAGGAGAGTTCAAGCTTCTCTCAGCACTGTTAAATATGCAACTGTTGTGTTGGGTTTTTGTTGTTGTTGTTGGTTTGTTTGTTTGTGCAAAGTCATAAGATCTCATTAGCTTCAATTCCTTCTCAGTTCTTTTATGTATTTATTTACAGTATTTTTACTCCGCCTTTCTCCCTGAAGGGACCCAAGGCGGCTTACAACATAAAAAATACAATACAGAACGTAATCACATTTTAAAACAGTAAAAAATAATTAACGGAACTAATAAAAACATCTAAAACATCTCAGCTCAGACATCGACTTTTGCAAGTCCAGCTTCTGCTCTGAAAACTAGCTTTGAAAATGTACCCCTATATATTCACGCATATGCACACACACACACACACACACACACACACACACACACACACACACACACACACACACACACACTCAACATTATTGGAATAGGGAGTATATTCTGTCAGCTACTAATGCACACATTGAGCATTGAATTGCTTGAGAGTGTAAAAAATTCTGCATCGCGGCCACCGTAGACGTTTTCATTATCCCAACAAAGCTATGAGTTATGACTTGGTACTGTCTGCCAATTTGGTGTCATTTAAAAACATAACACAATCCAAAGCGTTCACCCCTATCTTTTCTGCTGCCTGCGATGGAAAGAGTTGTATTTTTGGTCATTGATCCATGGCGTCAGATGTGAAAAATCAGCAATTTAAAAATCATATCAGCTGAAATGATCGGAATGATCCCCCAATAGGCACAACAATATACCGTATTTCACAAGGGTGTCTGTGGTGTCCTTAATCATATCACAAAGCTGGTGTTAATTGTAGTTATTTATAAACCCTCTTGCCTCTAAAAAAATATGGGCTGAATATGAAATGGGAGAACGTTTGGATGTGGGTTCTGCAAGGACAGCTCCTGTGGTGTGATAGGGAGGGACGATGTGATACTGTCACAAGGTTATGCTGGGATTCATGAAGATGAGATTTCGTAAATTATCGGGAAGGCTAAATAATTCACAGGTGCCAGGTTCATGAAAGAAATATGCTGGCCTGCCCCATGAAAGGATAAATCAAATTTCTTGCATGCAACATCGAGAATCCTTCTTCCCGTTTTTTTTCAGTCCAGTCCAGTCCCCCACCCATCTCGTCCAAAAATGGCTCATCTCCACCATTCCATACATTGGTTTCAATAACATTTCCACCATATTTATTAAACACGATTTCCCCCCGTTTTTAAATATTTTGTCTTAACTACTCGATGGTGCTTTTTAGTATCATTTTACATAATTTAATACAATTTGTTCCATCCATTGGTTTTCATGGAGATACAAGCTGTTCGCTTGTGGAAAAGCTGGCATAAGAACGTAAGTTGGCAAAGGATACCCTCCAGGAGTTTGTTCAGATTTGAAACTTTTACAGGGGCACCAGCCATTTTGAAACATATCCATGTTAGGATTGAATCTGTGTGTGTGCGTGTGTGTGTGTGTGTGTGTGTGTGTGTGTGTGTGTGTGTGTGTGTACACATTTCGGAAAGAACAATCTGCTTGGTACTTTTTCCATTTTCTTTATGGCTTCTTTGGAACAGAAGCCAATTGCATTGTAACGTTTGATTCGCCACCGTTGCGTTTAAAGGCCCGCAATGCTCTTCACAATGGCTTTCTTGAAACCATGCTTACCTAATGATTGAAAGGGAGCACAGGTGTTTCTTAATTATTTGTGCAGACGGAAAAAAATAATAGCGAGTGGCTGTACTGATTAGATCACTGTCTGCGCAATCCTGTCTACAATTAGACTGGCAGAGAGATTGCTCTGCCAGTCTAAGGTGTCGTAAACGTGCCATAAAGCACATTTTCGACACCTGATGAGTAAGCGGCGCTGGCGGAGAGGCTTGTGCCGCTCCTCCAGCGCCACAGGATGAATTACCACTGCGGCGGAGAGTTAAGTCCCCATGGCGCAGCAGGGGCATAGGGAGGGTAGAATGGGGCATTTTGGGGGGTGGGTGGGATTGGTTGGCTGGGCCTGGGAAGGGGGAGGGATCCGTAGCGGTCTCCTCCACTATATCCGATCCCCCTTCCTGGGCCTGGCCGGCGTTATACGCCTGGCCTGAATGTGCGCCAGCAAAATAGCTGGCACACATTCGAGTAGACCCATTGAGGTAGCTGGGGCTCTATTCAGGGTAAAGGGATGAATGTCCCTTTACTCTGAGGAGGTCTCAGGCTCCGTCGGTGCAGGTCCCATCCTGCACAGGAAGCAGTGGGCGCCTTATTTGTGCCGCCGCGTCCTGCTAGACAGGATTGGGCTGTAAAAGCGGCAAATCTGCAGTCACTCCTTGTGTTCTGTTGCTCCTATGTTTTAAGTTAGGGAGAAAGGATCTCATGCTACCTTCTTAAACTGTGGCCTACAATCAGGGCCATAGCCAACCTTTTTCCCACTAGGTCAGCGGCTCCATTTCCAGGTCTGGCTTCCACAACCAAAAGACAACTCTACTACAACTCTGTCACTTTGCCCAAGCATCTATGTGCAATTTGTGTTTCTGAATTGTAGCATCGGAAACGTATCAGTTGAATAAGATAAGAGCAGCTATTTTCAAGTTTGGCAGCGTTTTTCTATGCCTTCATTAAGTGAACACCTCCATTAAGGACATCATAGCTCCTTTAAGTTGCCCTTAGTCCCCTTTAAGTACCCTGCCTTCCAACACAATCCTATTCATGTTTACTCGGAAGCAAGTCCTATTTTGCTCAATGTACTGACTCCCAAGTAAGTGTGTTTAGGATTGCAGCCTTCCTTGCAGTCATAGTATCTAAAGGGGAGTTTGTTCAGAATCATTCAATCAGACTCACAGCGCAATCCGACTTAACTTTTGTGCCGGTTTAACCAGCGGCGCAATGAGAACGGGAGGCCCCAGAACAGAAAAGGGATTTAAATCCCCTTTGAATTCCTCTTTTGGAGGGGATTTGAGTCCCTTTTCCGTTCTGGGGCCTCCCATTCTTGCTGCGCCACTGGTTAAACCGGCACAAAAGTTAAGTCGGATTGCGCTGTAAGAGAGATAATGATCTCGTAAAATCCACCCTGAACCAGGGAAATAAAATCGTGCCCTAAAAGTACCGTGAAATGGAAGTATCCCAATGTACAGTATACACTGATCGGCCATTCCTGCGATTGCAGAGGTGCCAAAACATACTGTGGTGGTCGCGGAAGCGGTTGCAAAAGTTTAGCCATTGACCTCTGGTATATATGCTCCATTTTTCCACACGATCACAGCCATGTGTGTGTCCAAAGGCAACTGGATATAAACCAGATTTTGGCAATGAAAATGACTCTGTGCCCTTTCTTCTTTGGGTGAATTTATATAATTTATACAGCCCCTTCCTGGCAGTTCTTCATTGGTGCATCACTCTTACAAACACAGCTAACCTGTGTTTTCCTGTGATTCCTGTGATTTATCTTGATTTCATCACCTGGGGTACAGTTATTAGAAATGAGTAAGCACAGCAGAATAGTAGGGGAATGTAATCTTAGGACTGGTAACTGAGATACAATGTCACCATTTTAGGAATTGTCTTGTGATTACTTGTCTGGGTAGAGTCATTATCGTGGCCGTACTCCGGAATCTTTATTTGTTGGGGCGGGACAGCCTTTAATTCTCTGAATGCTACCGTGAGCTCTAGCGGTAATCTCGTCACCTAGTGGGGCAGCTCTGCATGTCTTTACAGACTTCACTTTGGAGAGATATATTGCACCCCAGTAGGCATTGCTGTTCCTTGATCAACGAACCAAACGGTCTGCATAATGCAACTCCATTCCGATTCCGCCCAAATACTAGAACTGCTATTCAGCCAAAATTAGGGGTGTGTGTGTGTGCATGTTAGTTATCTCGTACTCCCATTAGAGGATGCTAAGAAAGAGCAGCGGGAGGTATGTGAGCTATCCGTACAAGTAGCCTGCCCTGGTATGTTTGCAGCCAGGGAAGGATTATTGCTGATCTCGGAAGAGTTGGTGTTCTGTAACCCTACCGAAGCAACCAGGAGCCCTGTTTACTCTTCTCCCTGGCCATCTGCTTGAAGCATCTGGTAATCAGGTGCAAGCCCCCACATCCAGAGCATTCATGCTTAAATTTGCAGCTACCTTGCCACCCACATTGGCTGTTGTTTCGCTGCCAGGACGTTACCTCTTTGTACATTGGAGAGCAGATTGGGACTGAGAATTCCACCAGCGAAATTGTGAGGCCTGCTGTGACATTATCACCTTCTGGCAGAGATCTGAGCCATCTATTTCCCCGTTTTCTCTCTTTGTTGTTGACTCCCTATCACTCTTTGCTCCACCTTTTCCAACTCATACGCATTCGTCATAAACACACACACACACACACACACACACACACACACACACACACACACACACACACACTTTCTCAAGGAATAGTTATGTAAAAAGCTTATGCATATAACCACCTGTCATGTATGAATTTCCCTCTTGAGTTATAACCATCTGACTACTCAATAAACCCATTTAGCATGTACGCATGTATGTGCATGTATGTGCATGTATGTGCATGTATGTGCAAACATGCACAGGTGCATAAATATTTGGATTTTCCAAGTTGCTTTTGCATTGCTTGTAGAATCCCTAAGTGCAAGAAACCACCAAGTACAACAATGTGACATTTATGATTATTGATAATAGGAATAATAATAGGGATAATAAGAGCGATTCCCATGTCTCTTTTACTGCCGTGTCTTACCAACCTTAGCATTTTCCAAATTATGCTAACTTTGCAAGCTAAATTATTGAGAGCTGGACATATACATTTTACCTGAGCCAGCTCTGATGCCAATATAGCTGTTTCTGCATGTGGTCGGCAAAATTAGGGCCATGTGTTTAGTTGTTAATGTAGTGATGAGAGAAATCTTAATAACAATAACAATAAATTAATTTTCAGGATCTTGGCTAGATCCTGAATCGCAGAACATAACCAGTCCAGCATATTTGCTTAGGCTGTGTTGAAGTATCATAATGCCAGGATGGTGTAGTGGTTTGGGAGTCGGACTTAGAACTGGAATATCCAGGTTCAAATCCCCGCTCAGCCACGAAGCTTCCTGGGTGACCTTGGGCCAGTCACTATCTCTCAGCCCCACCTACCTCACAGGGTTGTTGTGAGGACAAAAAGGAGGGGTGGAAATATGTACACCACTCTGAGCTCCTTGGAGGAAGGGCGGTATAAAAATGTGAAAAATAAAATAAATAAATAATAAATGTGACCTTCTTCCCAATTCATAACAGCTGCAGAGCAGGGGGAAAAAAAGTTCAATAGAGACAGTAGCAGGATTCCTAACACTCTTTTATTCAAGTTATTCAAGATCCAGTTTATTCAAGGAACCCAGATCGATGTGCTGGGGAATTTCAATTGCCTCCTTCCCATATGTCCACAGTCAGAGGTTTGGTGACCCTAGCTCAGAGGCATAAGGTGTGTGTGTGTGTGTGTGTGTGTGTGTGTGTGTGTGTGTGTGTGTGTGTGTGTGTGTGTTTGTGTGTGTGTGTGTGTGTGAGAGAGAGAGAGAGAGAGAGAGAGAGAGAGAGACCTGTAAGCAAGTTGCAGTACCACCACCCTCCTCTAGGAACACCACGGCTTATAAGCCTCCCAATGTTGGGAAGCAGGTACCACAGGAGACGATATACATCTCCATAGTGCTGGCTTAACCTATTGGGCTGTCTGAGGCCACCCTCGGCGCTCCTGCTTCCCCCGCCCACCTCCTTACCTTACTCCTTCCTCTGCCCAGGATCCTTAAACAAAGCAGGAAGTGCTGAGCATACTGGGATAGCGCTCAGCGTGCTGTCCATTGCCTGCTTCATTGAAAGAGCCCATGCTGAGGAAGGGGAGAGGGCAGGGGGCCCAATTTCTCTGCTCTGAGGATCAGAACACAGTGGTTCCCTTCCTCGGCATGGGCTCTTAAAGAAAGCAGGAAATACAAATCACGCTGGGAGTAATCGCAGGGTGCTTAGCATTTCCTGCTCTGTTTAAGGAGCTGGTGTGGAGGAAGGGAAAGAAAGAGGCCGACTCTGTGGTGGACCGGAGGGAGGTGGGGGCATCTGTTCAGCACTCCCCCTGTTTGCCACATCCAGGCTCCAGGCAGTGGTGCACAGCAGCGCGCCCTTGCTGCCTCGGGAGCTGGTCAAGCATAGGTAAGCGCTCCTCTGTACAGAAGCAGTGGCTGGAGGGGGCAGTGAGCCCCCGGGTGGCATGGGGGGATGGCAAAGCGGTCGGCACGGGCGTCAATCATGCCATTTCAGCGGCGCGAAGAACAGGCAGTAGCGGCAGAGACGGCGATGGTTTTGGCCCTCCCGCCTGCCCTGCGGCTCTGAGGGATGTTTAGTGGTGGTGGCAGTGACATCACCGGGGGGGGGGTCTGCGTAGTGATGCCTCTGCCCCTGTGAAGCCTCTCCTGGGGGTAAATCACCCCTCCTCACCCACTCACAGACCTCATTGTAGCCTCTTATAGACTCTTTTAATGAAAACAAATATATATATATATTAGTGGATAGTTGCAAGGAATTCGACGAATGTGTTCGTTTGGCCCTTAGCCTCTTATCAGCAGCCTGTCTGGAACGGTATCAAGCATCTCTTCTCTTCTGATTAACAGTGCCTAATGGACCCTGTCTCCTAATTGGTTTCCCATTTCCCATGATCCCTATAAATAATTCCCTCTGGCAGCCATCAGTCTTCCTCTGGCCAAGTGAATAGATAGTTGGCCTGTGTAAGTTGTGCGTTCCTTGTCGTTTTTCCTCCCGATTCTGCTAGCACATTAAGCCTTCTTTGCCCTGGTGGTTCTGTGCAGGTTCCGTGAACATCTATTGCATGTGATCTGTGGCGTCAGTTTTTGAGGGTCCATGGGGAAAAAGCCCAGTGAGCTGCCCCTGCCCCATAGTTTACGTGGGAAGTACATGTGTGCCAGCTACCCTCTGCCCTCATGATGCCTGGGAACTGGGCAGTGGGTAGGTGAGTCTTTGCCATCGCAGTTGATGCAAATCTGCTCCCTGCTACGTCGTGCTGAGCCTCCCTTTTGGGTCTTGCGCACCTGGTGATGTGCCGTCACATGAACAGGTGATGACGGGGAACAGTGGCAGCAGGATTTCTAAAATGGAGCTGGGAGGAGAAGAGGATGGTCCGCTGCTCCACGCGGCCTCCTAAGACGTCAGCCAGGGGTCCAATGGGAAAGCGTACTGGAAGGCAGTGAAGAGCAGATGGGAGCATCCTCTTCCGTATTCTATTAACTATTTCCGGATACCCTGGTGCCCTGCTGCCTCACAGTTGTTCAGCAAGGATGGTGTAGTGGTTTGGGAGTCGGACTTAGACCTGGAAGATCCAGGTTCAAATCCCCGCTCAGCCACGAAGCTTCCTGGGTGACCTTGGGCCAGTCACTATCTCTCAGCCCCACCTACCTCACAGGGTTGTTGTGAGGACAAAAAAAAAGGAGGGGAGGAAATATGTACACCACTCTGAGCTCCTTGGAGCAAGGGCGGTATAAAAAAATGTGAAAAATAAATAAATAAAGTGACAATAGTGGCTTCCCTCAACTGTCTCCTTCCTTCCAACTGCCCCTTTTCTCTTATATGGTCCTAACTGCTGTTAACCTTCTCACTCATGCTCCTTTCCTTATATGGGCATAGCTTTCCTGTGACAGTGTCAGGGGGCCACAACTGTAGCACAGAGGTTCAAATCCCCGCTCAGCCAAGAAGCTTCCTGGGTGACCTTGGGGCAGTCACTATCTCTCAGCCCCAACCCCACCTACCTCACAGGGTTGTTGTGAGGACAAAAAGGAGGGGAGGAAATATGTACACCACTCTGAGCCCCTTGGAGGAAGGGCGGTATAAAAATGTGAAAAATAAATAAATAAAATAAAACCACCACGGGCTCTGGCTTACCAGATGGTGGTGGGGCGCACTGGCAGCAGTGGACTGTGGCATGGCTGTGGGCTCTTGCGTGGGCAGGGACCCCGGGCTCCCCCTGGGGTCCATGCCCCTGGACTGTGGAGTCCCCCCCTGATCTAAATCCTCTCCATCTCTGCTTCCACTGCAGATGATGTTAGATGTGGTGTCACAGTGACACCCGGGGGCCCCAGGCCCCCCCCTAGCTACGCCACTGGTGTCACTGCTCAAATCAAGGCGCAGAGCTATGGCCGTCGGCCCACGGGTGCTGCCTGACCCACAGCACCCTTTCGGTCAGAAGCGCCATTGCAAAGCTTCAGTGCTCAGGAGGCGATGTACCGCCAGATATACCCGTGCAGCCTCAGAACCGTTGACTTGACCGCTGGCATTCCAGGGATGCTGGGAAGGTGCTGCAGGAGGATTACGTTGCCCTCCAGCCTTGAGATTGGAGCGCTAGTGTTTGGGTTCACCCACTAGCCATGTGTTGTCTGATGGCTTGCATTTCCCTAGAACGGAGGCAGATTTGGTGACATTTGGTTTGGCTGTTTTCAATCAACGTTGCCTGTTCAAACAACGAGAATTGATTTGATGATCGTTTTTTTTAAAAAAATGAAAAAAGTGACAACCACACACCACTCCACTCCTACTCATATTAATGTGGACATTTGTTTATGACAGGTACAGGGTGATGATAGAGCTGTTGGCATTCCATATCAAATCTGTATGTCAGGTTTACTTTTTAGCAGTAATGAGGGACTGTAGGTCAGTGAAAGAGCATCTGCTTTTTGCATGCGGAAGGTCCCAGGTTCAATTCCTGGCATCTCCAGGTAGGGCAGAGAAAACTTCCTGTCTGAAATGTTGAAGAGCTACTGCCAGCCAGTGTCTGGTTCAGCTACTGAACTAGACGCTGCTGCCAGTCTGAGTCAGTAGAAGGCAATTTTTATAATATAGGATAGCATTAATAACCCATTTATTAATTGCTAAAACTGGAAAAGTCATCCCTGATTTTGAATGTGTAGGGGGGTATGTGCTAGACGTTCCCCAAACACCACCTCTTCTGCAGTCCTTAGTAAACATTAGTTGTGCCCCCAAGACTTGATAGTCAGCCCCACTGATATTTTGGGCTTACTTCCCAGTAGATGTGTTTAGGATTCTGCCAGTTAGATGAGCTTGGGAATGAAGAGTTTCTTGGGAAAAATTTACCTCTACACCCATGAATCAGTTAAAGTCTTTATCCCATAAATACAAATATCTGTGAGTAATAAAACTGAGTTGACACCACGAATTTCCCGGGTTGTTCTTTGCAAAATTGGCAAATAAGTCCACTTGCCACACTCAGATCATGATCCTAAGTCCACTTGCATGGATCACGTTCTGATCGAATCAAAAGGGTTTACTTCCATGTAAATATGGCCAGGATCTCAGTGCCCATGTCATTAGATGAGACTTCAGCCACGACCCTGTGAAAGTAGGTTCAATTTATTTAATTCGTCCAAATAATAGACCTAATCCAGTCTTTTCAGTATACATATCAGGGCTCCATACATATGCAAGCAGATACCGGAATTTCTGATTGGGAGCATGGAACATTCTCCACCATTGAACCCCCTCAGAATTTTGGAACATGTGCTTATTGTGTGTGCCCCTGCATCTGAGTACACGTATAAACCCATTATGTTGCTTGCACAAATATTACAAAGAGAATTGGGGGAGGAAGCATGCTGAAAATTGACCTGAAAGGAACCACGTGCATTTTTATATACATTGGCTTGGAACGTAGCCTATTTATCCTACCAATGCATCAGGAAGCCGAGCGCTCAGATTGCCAGTTTGCTGAAGCCGCAAACAAACCCATAAGGACCTTTTCACAAGCGGATAGAATGAATTGAGCGTTCAGAACAGGGAAAAAAAAAGGCCTTATTGGCTTGAGTCATGGAGCTGGCTTCCTCTGACTGTTGTGCTGCAAGTTAGTCGGAGAAGTTTGACAGCAATTTAAGTTCCATTGACAATTGCTGTCATAATATTGAAGGAAGATTGTATCAACACTAGTGGTCGGTGTTCAACCAGTCATATGGACCGGACGAGTTTACCATATGCTTAACTACAAACTTTCCTTGGAACGCTCCTTTCGAACGCCTGACGAGCTTATGATACCAATCAATAGCGACTTTCAGCCCAACATGGAAAATAGGAGACTTTGCGTAGAGAATACATAGTTGTGGGTTGTTTTCTTTCTTTTTTTTAATTATAACAAATTGATACATTGGCTCACGTTTCATCCAGAGTTTGTGTCTTTGTCAATATCTTTAGGCTGAGACTAATTAACAGAGTGAATTTTTTTTCCACAGTAGAAAATGTCGAAGCATCATTTTGTAACTCTTATACAAAACTCTTATAGAGTTTGTATAAGGATGTTGTACGGGCAGAATCCATTGGCAGTAACTCCCGTGTTTGTGTCATTGAAATGAACTGGAAGCGTACAAGGGCTTGATGTAGGAAAAGGTGAAAATGCATTTCTAGCGTTCTTGTTGGTTCTGTATATTCCTTTATGGAGGGAGGGGAAAATGTTTTAAGGACCGTGCCAGGTTAGAAACTCTGTGAGATAATTCAAACAGAAGTCTGACCTGATTCTGTCTCAATTTGCTATGTTTCGTTAGCATCGAGCCAATTTTAATTTAGTTACGTGTACCGTTGGCAGTTAATAATGAGCGTGTTTGAACAATATGGAAAGAACAGCCTGGGCTTAGGTAGCGACCTTTCACTGCAGGTGGTACAATGCTGTGCTTGTCTTCTCGTTTTTCTTTCTCGAGAGCAGCTGTCTTTGGTACAGTGAAGGAGAAACTGACACAGACTATAGATCCGTGCGTATAGAGTCCTGCAGGATGACTTGCGTACTTGGCAAACACATTTGAGTTTTCAGAAGTTGGGGTGAGTGGCAGAAACATGGCCTTCCCAGCCTGCCTGAGTTGGGATAGTCCTCCGGTCACCGCCAAGTCCAGTTTTTGGTTCCAATTTCTAAATTGGCAAAAGGGAGGGAGAGCTTTTGTTTGGCTTACTCTGCGCTGCTAGTGATTTCAAGAAGTGGCTTCATTGGACCTCAGGAGTTTCCTATGTAAAGATGTCACAACTTGCAGATTCAGTGCACGGTTTGGAGAGACCTACTGCACATTGGTGAGCACCTGGTGCCAGTGGCATAGCGAGCCGCTGCAGCGCCCCCCGTGATGTCGCTAGCCCCGCCCCAGGCAACATTACGGTTGCGAAACACACACACACACGTCGAGAATGACACCGGAAAAGGAACAAGGAACCCGGCCTGCCAGGCGGGCCAAACAGCACGCACGTTTTTTGCCTGAGCATGCCTTTTTTCGCCACCGCCACCGGCAGTAAGTCACCCCCCTGTCTGCTGCCCGGGGGCCCCTGCCCCCCTGCCCCATCGCTTCCTCCGCTACTGCCTGGTGCAGGACATCAAAATGGTGGCTGGATGGTTACCCAGAACAACCTCTCAAGGCATTCCAGCCCTAAGAGATCTGGGGTTAGGGGGTCCCCTGTTGGGTCTTGATGGTCTCATGGACCCCAGACCTTCCCAGCTTTTGAGCTGATGCTGGCAGGACCCTCTTGGCCCACCTTTCAAGTATGTGGCCAGGGAAGAATAAAGCCCAACTATTTGACTGATTGGATGCTTGGAGTCCGGGTATGGTCAGCTGTCCAACGTGAGTTGGAAGAGGTTGGCTTTAATTATTTACTAATGCTGCAGGTTGGGCATGTTGTGGTGCATCATTCAAACCCATTTACTGTGACTTGTGTCTCTATTGCCCAGATACCCCAGAGGGTCCTCACTGTCCTCACACCCCATAGGTCCACATTTAGTGTAGAGTCCTTACTAGGAGGAGCCAGTGAGTAACTGGTCTGTTCCCTCTTTGGGCATTCCTGCCCTGACTCATAGCTGGAGAGTAGACCATCTGCTGACAATCCCAGTTTATCCGTGACAACCTTTATAAGGGGTCAAGGGAACTCTGAATTGCAGTGTGTGTGTGTGTGTGTGTGTGTGTGTGTGTGTGTGTGTCCTGCCAAGCTAAAAAGCCTTTGAGGTTGACTTTGCAATCGTTGGGGGTCCCAGCCAGTAACCCTGAGCTGAAGAACCTCTGGAGACTGGTACTGGCCTCCCTGTTACCAATCCACTTAGTCTAGAAAAAAGGCGCCTGAGGGGGGACATGACTGAGACATATAAAACTACGCATGGGTTGGATAGAGGGAAGTTCTTTTCCCTCTCGCACAACACCAGAACCAGGGGACATCCACTAAAATTGAGTGGCGGTAGAGTTAAAGCAGACAAAAGAAAATATTTCTTTGCCCAGATAGTACTTAATCTGTGGAACTCCTTGCCACAAGATGTGGCGATGGCACCTGGCCTGGATGCCTTTCAAAGGGGATTGGACAGATTGATGGAGGAAATGCCCACAAGCCACGATGACTATATGCAGCCTCCTGGTTTTACAGGTAGCCTACCTTTGAATGCCAGATGCAAGGGACTGGCAACAGGATCCAGGAATCTTGTTGTCTTGTGTGCTCCCTGAGGTACGTGGTGGACCCCTGTAAGATACAGGAAGCTGGACTAGATGGGCCTTTGGCCTGATCCAGCAGAGCTCTTCTTATGCTCTTACTTTAATTCTCTCCCGCTTTTTTCTGAATTCCATTTTCCAGATTTTCTTGGAGAATGAAAAGCAAATAGGCCCTTCTTTGCAACCATTTGACCAGTATTTATCTTGCTGGTAAAAAGGCCCTTTAAAATGCACCCCACGTGCTTATGAGACCTCTTTCTTCTGCCTCAGTCCAGGCTCACTGTCTCTGTTGCCGTTTCCACACACACACACACACACACACACACACACACACACACACACACACACACACACACACCAGCACCATGCCAGAAATGGAGAGAGGCTAGCAGGTTGGACAAGTGCTAAGAATTCTGGGTATGGAGATTCCATAAGAAGCCATATCTGAATGGCAGATTTTCTTCACGACCACAGTGGTGCTATCAAAACTCAAGTGGTGTGGAACTCCAGCAAGATAATTGGTGGAAATATATTCACTTGCGGAAAGGGTCACACCCTGAACCAGGGTGTGGAAATATATTCAGTTGCGGAAAGGGTCACACCCTGAACCAGGAGTATCTGCTCCTTGGGCCTCCGGAGCGCAGCGGGATCGATACGAGTGCGAAATCTGAACCTCGCTTATTATGAATTTGTGCATTAGCCATCTTCACGAGCACTAATGCAATTGCAGTGGAGACAGATGCCGTCCTCAGTTTCTCTGATTTGTCACCACTCTCCCTATTCATCGATATCAAATTTTGTTTGCGTGTCCTTGTCTACAACTGGGATTTAGATTGCTTGGCCAGAAATTAGTTGAGTCTAGATGGTACCATCTGCTGAATATTCTTCAACTGTTATTAAGCTTACAATTGTTCTTGGCTGTTGTTCTTTCTTCCCCCTTTTTTTTAAATAAGTGTATTTAGTGGGAAAAGACAAGAAAGCTAAAATGGAGCACTTGTATTATTAGGCATTTTTCTGACTTTGGCAACTTGAGAGTCCTGTTGGCAAAAGCACACTCTGTGGATGTTGCCCATAAAGGCACATTTAGACCTGCTTGCAGCTTGGCTGTTTGATTAGGAAGTATCTGCAAATGTACCAGCGACAAATCGGAAAGTGCGCAGCACATGCTCTGCAGTTTTTATGAGCTTTGGTGACACTTAGGTCAGAGTGTAGAATCTGGCCCCATTTCTCAAGCTGTCTAATGCTTGTTGCAAATGGAGGAACCAACACATACCCACTAATACAGTGTTTCTCAAACTGTGGGTTGGGACCCTCGCGACATGATTTCTGGTGGGTCCCAGGTGATAGAAAGATCAGATAAGTAATTGCCACAAGACCGGAGGCTATTCAAAAATCAGATACAGTAGCAGCTAATTGCTCTTCAAAGAGCTAAGCTCTTGCAGATAGCTGCTATTTACCCTGCAAACAGCTGAGCTCTTGCAGTTTGCAAGCTTGTATGGTTATAGGGAGATAAATGTTTGAGCATCTCGTAAAGCTAGGTGGGTCCCGATAGAGTGTCATTTTAAAAAGTGGGTCCCAGTGCTAAAAGGTTTGAGAACCACTGCACTACTGGAAATAGGATGCTGAGCTAGATTAATTATTATTTTCACATTTTTATACCACCCTTCCTCCAAGGAGCTCAGAGTGGTGTACATATTTCCTCCCCTCCTTTTTGTCCTCACAACAACCCTGTGAGGTATGTGGGGCTGAGAGATAGTGACTGGCCCAAGGTCACCCAGGAAGCTTTGTGGCTGAGCAGGGATTTGAACCTGGATCTTCCAGGTCTGAGTCCAACTCCCAAACCACTACACCATCCTGGCTCACTATTAAGCCAGTTCTGGGGCCCTCATCTTTTTATTGGGGATAATTAGGGTTGCCGTGGTACCTGAAGATTTATTTTCCACCTTTTTATACCACCCTTCCTTACATGGAGGTGGAATGCTGCCCCACCCACTCACTGTCGGAGCCTTTCAGCAGCGAAAGCAACACTGCCTTCAATACCAGACTGGCTCTGATGGCGAGAGGGCGGGGCCACTTGGCACCTCTGTGTAACGCTGAGCAGCACGTACCATGCCGTCGCCATCTCCCCTCTGGCTACGCTACTGGTTGTCTGAGTACAGCGTTGGACCTAGGGATGGGTGGCTCTCTCTGTTACCGTTCCATCTGAACTTTGAATGCTTTCCTTGATTTCCCTTGTGTTCCCTGTCATTAGGAATCCCCAGATTTTTCTGTCATCAAAAAAATGTCTTTCCCCCCCCTGTATTTTAATGTATTTTTCCAGTATTTTCACATATTTCCTACCCAAACAGCTGGTGTGACAATATACATAGCAAAGTTTGCATTTAAATGCCTTTTTTTTTTTGCAAATGAACGAAATGCATAGACATCTCTGTACCTCATACAATCCGATCCCCTATAAGTGGGAGGAGCCCAGAACGTTTCTTTCCTTCCCAAATTTGTATATGAGGGGAATTCAATGACATCCCTAGCTGAACCCAGTTCCCCCCAGTCAAAGTTCAAATACTCATGACTTTGTAAATAAGATTCTAGGCCTGTTGTGCCTTTATTGGACATGCGTTTCTTGTTTGGTTGTGTGGTATAACACTGCCAGTTCCAAGTAAAAGCTGGGAGAAGGGATAAAAAACCCACAAGAGTTAGGATTCATCTGGGCTACATTAAAAACATAAAGCTTCTACCATAAACCGGTTTTTCACTAAGCCGTAAAAGTATCAGGTCAGACTTCTGAGGCCAAGGCTGAATCTTATCCCTTGTAATCATGGACTTGCTTTCAGCTAAGGGACACTGTTCAAACATGACTGAAAGCTTCTGTATTTTAGAAAATAATAGCATTGTTGTGCCTTCAGTAGAGATTATGAGGGCCCCGGACAGATATCTGCATATCCCAAAGAACAAGTTTTCAAGGATCGGTCCAGAAAACAGCAGCAAGAATGTTTTAATGTTGTTGGTGGTGGGCGCTCAAGTGGCTTGTTGTAAGAGCGGTTCAAATCAAGAGTTTACAAATGTTGTTATAGCAAACGCCCTTCTGTACAAGAAATGAATTGCACCTTCGAAAACCTTCCCAAGCATACATAGGACTGCGTCTGATTGGTGTTTTTTTTATTGATGAATGCCATTTGTATCTCACCCTTCCTCCAAGGAACTCAACGTGATGTACCTGGGGTGATCCCCTTATGTCCTCGCAATGACCTTACGATGTACCGTATTTCTTCTATTCTAAGGCGCCATCAACTCTAAGGCGCACCTTTAATTTTGCTACCACCAGCAGGGAAAAAAAAATTCCCCAAAGATTTATGTGCAAATTGTACCCCCAAAATGCTACCTTCTTACTTATTACTGGGTCTTGTGGGGGCTTTGGGAAGGCCTGCATGAACCCTCTGCAGGCCTCCCCGATGTTCAGTTTGGCAAAAAACAGCTGTGCCCAAAAACGGCTGTTTTTCGCCGAACTGAAGATCAGGGAGGTCTGCAGAGGGTCACGAAGGCCTCCCTGAAGCCCCCACCAGCCCTGCTAAGTAAGAAGGTGGCATTTTGGGGGTGCAATGTGAACATCATCGATTCTAAGGTGCACCCCGTTTTTTGAATTGGTAAATTTAGAAAAAAATGTGCGTCTTAGAATCGAAGAAATACGGTAGATTTGGTTGACAGAGTAGGCTAGGTTGGGCTATACCAGGGGTAGTCAACCTTTCACCATGAATGCTCCTATCTAGGTGAGAGCATTTCAGCAGGTGCAGCTGCTTGGGCAGCACCATCCACACTTGCAGATGCCAAGATTCTGTCTTCTATGCAACTGTTAAGAACACAGAGGCCCTAATGGTGGAAGGTTGGCCACCCTGGGCTATACACCACCCTGTTCACCATTCCCACATGCAAATACTGAGATGGAACCTCCAAATACCACCTGATCGCATGGTTGATTTCACTATATTAAAAATAGAAATTGGCCCACGTCCGGCCCATTCATGAGGCCAAATGAGGCAGGTCACGTCAGGCGGAAGATTGGTGAGGAGCATCCATCTCTGTCCTCCTTGCCTTCACTGTTCCTCCTCCTTTAGTAGCAACCCTAGTTGTGAAGGGCACCTACTCTATGAACTCTTCATCTTGGGAGACTCTGCTTTTTCTCTCCCCATTTCCCCTTCTCTCTCTTTCTCAAGCACAGCAACTTCTCGCTCATCTTTTCCTCCTGTCTTGTCATATGCACCGTCTGCGGTGAGGTATTCACCGCCACAAGCACAGAGCAATGCAAAATACATCTCAGAAGCATTAGCACACGTAGCCTGCTCCAAGTTGAGAAACCCTTTTAAAATGCATCCCAGTACTAAATTCACCTGTCAAATTAAAATGCAGGTTTAATGTATTTGTAACAATTGATTTAATTGTATATAGGCAAGCCCCAGCTTTGCATAAAAGCAAACTGAAGTTTGCTCAGGGAGATTATGATAATTGCCCTTCTCGTTAGCTTGTAACACCAATACAGGTGGGCCCCCATATCCACTGATTCGCTATCCACGGTTTCAGTTATCCACGGAACGTGGGGACACCCCCCCCCCCGGCTTTTACTTTTTTCCCAGTAAGCTTCATTTCTTCCTTAAAGAAACAGGAGAAGCAGCCTCTGGCTGCTTATTACAGGCAAGTAGAACGAGACTAAGTACTAGAGAGGCTCTGCAAGGTTAACAGAAACTTTGCAGAGCCTCTCTAGGACTTAGTCTCATTCTACTTGCCAGCAATGGAGGCTGCTTCTCTGTTTGTTTTAAGGAAGAAACAAAGCTTGCTGAAAGAAAAATAAGAGCTGGGGGGCACACACGCCTGCCTGCAGGGGAGGCAGGGCGGGCCCTCAGGAAACCATGGAGGGGGTGTTTGCTCTTATCCACGGTTTCAAGTATCCACAGAGGGGCCTGGAACATATCCCCAGCGGATGTGAGGGCCCACCTGTATACAGTAGTCTGTCTGGATGGAACTGGAGTGGCTGGTCTGATGTGTCTCTCTCAGTCCCTAGAGGGGCCAGAGACAAACAGTGTGGCCCAGGGGAGTATTGGTCAAGGTGGTAAGAGTCCATCAGTCAGAGGCAGGTCACATGGTCCAAAATAGGAAGAGGGGCAAGATCTGGGGCAAACAGAGATCAGAAGAGTAAGAAGAAAGGTGATGTGGCCCACCGGGCAGAGAACAGGGGCTGGGGCAGGCAGGCAGGACACAAAATTCTGTACAACTACTCATACAGGTTGATTACCCCTTATCTGGACATCTGAAATCCAGATTATTCGAAAATCCAGACATTTTGGTGGCTGTGACTTTAAAGAAAAACGTTTTCGAACACCTGGCTGGCATAGCGCAAGGCATGCTGGGGCACAACATTATTAAAAATATTGTATAAAATGGCCTTCCGGCTATGTGTATAAGGTGTATATGAGACATAAATGAATTTTGTGTTTAGACTTGGGTCCCATCCCCAATATATCTCATTATATTTATGCAAATATTCCGAAATCCAGACAGATACGAAATCCAGACAACCTCCCGTAACAAGCAGTCTGGATAATGGATATTCAACCCGTACCAACAGGTAGCATGTAGTGTAGTGTTTGGGGTGAAAAATATTGGTCAGTGGTTATATGAATTAGTCCTCATGTTGAACCAGTTGGTGTAGATTTAAAGGCGCTCTTGAATCAATGAACAGCGCAATCCTATGCATGTCTACTCAGAAGTAAATCCTAATGAATTCAATAGGACTTACTCTCAGGTCAGTGTGTATAGGGTTGCAGCCTTAGTTTCTTCATTACCATGAAAATATTTCAAAAAGATGACTGAATTTTGCAAGTTACTATCTTTTACAGACAGTTTTGTTCCCCAAAATATTTAAATTTTGAGACATCAAAACTTTTTTAAAAAATTAATAATTTAATATTAGTAATCGGGGGGGGGTGAGGGTATTTTATACTTTACGCATGTCTCACGAATAGATAATAGGATTACTTAAGCTTTTGTAATATTATGCAATCTTTAAATTTATGTTGATTTCTTCCATCTCACATGTAGTAATTAATTTTGTCTTACTGACAGATGATTCTCAATGACTGATTTTCAAGAGAAAATCCAGACAGGTATTTTTAACACTTTGTTTTCATTCGAGATGGCTTGTATTTGTGGGCTTTGTTTTCATGAAGGGGACGATTATTCAGGCTGTATTATGAATTTAAAGTGTTAGTATTATTTTGATAACAAAGTAAGCCCCCTTACACTTATGAATATCGTTCAAGGGGGAGGTGAGGGAAAGCCCTTAAAAGTTCCACTCTGCTTTGAACAAAGCACTTAATGGGTGTTTTCAGCATGCGCAGTGCAGGTCTGGTGCATGCTTGGGGAAGAGTTCCAATTCATTTCAATGGAAGGAATCCGTTGCATGAATTCGTTTCCTCCACTGAAATGAATGGAGAACCATTGCGAACAGGGGAGCTGTCTGTGTGCACTGGGGGAACTGAATATAAGATCAAATCAACCCTTTTCCTTGGCTAGGCTTCATTTACAAATAAACCAGGGGGGGGGGAAGTCAATGGGTTATCGTAACAATTGAACTGCATGATCAGGTACACTGCACATTGCAACACTTCCTAGACTGTGCTTTCCACAGTAGCATGTTTGAATGTCTGAGAGAGCCCTGGACGAAGTATCTTCAGATGGCCTCCTCACACATTGCCAGCCTCCCCCAAGTGGCCAGCCCTGGGGGGGGGAGGGCTTCCTGGATAATGGCAGTGGCAGGCAGCACTTGGAGCCCCCTCAGTGCCTGGTGGCCGAAGTACCCATTTTAACTCCCCCCAGTGGTGTAGCTAGACTGGGGCGGTGGCAAGTAGTTCTGCAAGACTCTGTCACACTAGAGTCAGCAGCCCCTCCCCGGAATGTTGCCGCCGCCGGCGGCGGAATAGCTCCAACAGCGAGTGGGAGGCGCCGCTGACTCCAGTGTAACGGAGTTGCAGAATTACTTGCCACCGCCCTGGTCTAGCTATTCCGCTGGCACACACACACACACACACACACACACACACACACACACACACACACACACACACCCGAATACCTTCAGTTGTGTGGAGCACTGTGGGAGGATTAAAATTGGTACTTCAAGTTCAGCCATGCTAGCACTAAAACAAGCGTCAGCAGAAAGGAGGGAAAATATAAAGGGCTCAACGACAGAGAGTCCTTCTGGGATGCCAGGCTGCTAGTACTTGCCCGCGGTGCTGTCTTCTGATGGCATCCCACATTAAGAACGTCCTGAAGACGCAGGGAAGATGAAGCTAAAATGTTTCTTCTTGATATGCTAGCTTTCCCACATGCAAGGTTTTTTTCCTTTCTTTTTTACACTGAACAGCATTCAAACATGCTATTCTCCACCTGACACCTGAATGGGGTATAATCTAGGAAGAGCTGTTCTGAAAGTGTAGCTTGTCTTCATGTGTGATTGCTCTGGGTTTTCCTTGCACACCTCCAGCTTTTTTGCACCCTGTTTCCCTCTGTTCACATTCAGCATTGTCCAATCCCTGTTTCTTTCTTAACGGACATTTGCAGTTATAGATCATGTCATTCTGTTTCGACATTTTTGTGATGGGTTTACATGTGTGGGTACAATCCTGAAACAAGAGTTTTGCCATAGTCTTAAGTTTAAGTTCAATAATCCTGTGTGGGTGGGTGGGGGGCAGTCACAGAGGTCTCCTCAAGGTAAAGGATTATTTGTTCCCTTACCTCGGGGCTGCATTGCAGCTGCAGCGGTGCTGAAAAGTTGGGTGGGATTGGGCCCTTAGAATTTTTGTTAGTAATAGTGTTTAGGGTCATTAATTTCATGTGAAAATGTTTCGAAAATGCCCGTATTGACGTAAAATTCTGTATAAAGCTCATTAGAATACAGTAATTGCTGGTTCAATTGCTGGTTAGGTGTTGTGTTCTGGATTGCTACAAATTGATATGGGGTGTACTGGTTTATATGGGTTCAGGACTCCAGGCCACTGTCTACAGTCCTTATCCCTACCATATGTCATTGTTTCTTTTGGGAGAAAATTCCCTTCTCTAAGTCCAACGTAGAGCACGATCCTCATCAAGTCCTATTAACGTTATTTGTTATGTTGGAAAGTTAGCCTTTGTACACCATTTCACGATAAGTCCAAGCTTTCAGGTCCCTAATCCAGTAAAAAGTATCTATATAAAAAGTAAAAAGAAAGTAGGACAACACCGCTGGGGTAATGAAACGATAGGGTGCTTGATAACATACAGCCTTACAAAAGTATTTTGCAATGTTATCTGAAATATATTGTCGACGTTACTGATTTGGAATTAATTCTGAACTCTCTAGCTACAATGAAAATATGCATTGACTCAATTGGGGGGGGGGGAGCGGAAGTGGTGATATCACCTGTGTCTAGATCAGGATAATATGGACCATCATTCATGCCAACATTGATTTGTTTTGTAAAGAACGAGTCAGGCATGCAAACATACGCATTAATAAAGAAAGGGACAATGTTTGAGATGTATTGGAGCACAGCATTCTGAGACAATTCCTTTCTGTGTTTTTTCCCTATGTTATAAATTCATTCCAGTAGTTTACTAAAAATTATTATTCGTAATAATAAAGAAAAGAGAATCCCTGTGGTCTACCCATGTGTTTCAGTTTATGAAGCAGGAATGCATGTACACGAGAGCATGGGATTTAGCCTTGATGGACAAACTGACGGGATAAATATGTGTGTTGGATGAACCCATCAGACTCATTCTTCGAAAGAGGGTTTATGCTTTTTCTAATAGCTACACTAATTCTTCACTGCATTGTTTCTCATGTTTCAACACATGTTTCTGGAAACACTCAATTTCTGTGTGGTGTTTGTATGGTTGTTTGTTCTGTGAAGATCTGTCTTAATTGACGATACAACATTGCAGTTTTGGTTTTGATATGTCTGTTGCACTTTCTGGCCTTTTTGGATTTCTAGTTTGGTTTTGTTGTATATTTTTTTGGGGGGGGGTAAATCCATTAAATATCTTTTATAAGTGCTTAATCAAGATCTTGTATGATCCTGCAGGTGTCCTGACACCTGCAACGACTGACAGGTGAACAGGCGCATGCACTTTTGCTTAAGAACATATGTAGTGCCTTGCTGCAGCTAGACAAGGCCCACCTAGGAGAATCTCAACAAACGTTTTAGCACCGGGACCCACTTTTCAGTTCAGTTCCTTTATTTCGGTCTCTGACCAGCACGACTCACTTTTTAAAATGACACTCCATATTTGGGACCCACCTAGCTTTATGAGTCGTTAAAAAATGTGATCTAGAAAGAAATAATATATTTATTTATTTACAAGAAATATTTTATTTATTTGCAAAAAAACTCAATCCATTTCCCATAATGAGACAGCCCTAATAAATAGCCTAAAGGCTTGAGGGGCTTAGTTATGTGACCCAGCCTTCACCTGCCCCCACTACCTGTCATTGACAGACTTGGAAAAAATCACACCAGAAAAAAAGACACTCAAACATTTATCTTCCTATATTTACACAAGCTTACAAACTGCTGGAGCTCAGCTGTTTGCCAGGCACTTAGCAGCTATCTGATTTTTGAATAGCCTCAGGGCGCGAGGCAAATACTTATCTGATCTTTCTATCACCCGTCTTTTCATTGGAGGCTCTGCGGGACCCACCAGAAATCAGGTCACAACCCACCAAGTGGGTCAGTTTGAGAAGCACTGTGCTAGATTACCCAAAGGGAATTAACAAGTGGTTTACAAATATACCATGGTCTACCTTTATGGTCTACCGCAGGCCAGCGGGTGGCGCAGTGGGTTAAACCGCTGAACCATGAGCTGTCGATCAAAAGGTCGGCAGTTCGAATCTGCGACGGGGTGAGCTCTCATTGCTTGGCCAGCTCCTGCCAACCTAGCAGTTTCAAAGCATGTTAATGCGAGTAGATAAATAGGTACCGCTTGCGGGAAGGTAAAACAGCGCTCCGTGTTCCAGCCGCATGCTACGCGCTGCGGCAAGGAGAGTCATGCCGGCCAGAATACCACGGAGGCGTCTTCGGACAATGCTGGCTCTTCAGCTTTGAAATGGGGATGAGCACCACACCCTAGAGTTGGACACGACTGGACTTAATTGTCAGGGGTCACCTTTACCTTACCTTCTTCCTAGTTCCAGGGTTGGCCCATCCATTAAATGAGTTGAAACTTCACCTTAGATGATGAGTTGGATGAGCAGTATGCTGGCAGAGAATGTCCCATACCCTGTGCCCACCCACCATCTCCCCCAGCCTGCCACCCGCTTGGAGTCTGCCTCCATCCTCTTAGCACATGAAAGGAGGATGGAGCGGACTTCCCTCCTCTGAGATCAGTGTTGTCACTGCAGCTGCTTCCTCTAGTGTCAAGATGTAAACACACTACCTCAGTGGTTCTCAAACTGTTTAGCACCGGGACCCACTCTTTTAAAATGACACACTTTCGGGACCCACCTAACTTTACGAGACACTCAAACATTTATCTCTCTATATTTGTACAAGCTTGCAAACTGCAGGAGCTCACCACCTTGCGGAGCAATTAGCAGCTATCTTGCAAGCTGCAGGAGCTCAGCTGTTTGCAGGGCAATTAGCAGCTATCAGATTTTAATAGCCTCAGAGCTTGTGGCAATTACTTATCTGATCTTTCCATCACCTGGAACCCACCAGAAATCAGGTCACAACCCACCAAGTGGGTCCCGACCCGCAGTTTGAGAAATACTGCACTACCTTGAAGAAGTAGAAATAGCTCTGGATGGACTCGGACTCCAAATTGTCTTACAGGACGAAAGTGTACTTTGGTACCAGAACCAATGTTTTGTTGGGGAAATTGTAATAGGGGCTGAGGCGTCCTTCGAAAGGCCACTTATCGCTTTGATTTGTTGGTCATGGGGAAATGGACATGTTCCCAATGGAAGGGTCATCAAATTATCAACCAAAGAAAATATGAGGGTCGAAATGAGTTTCCATATATTGGGTCTCTATCATCAGGCACTTTTATCAAATGACCATCTGCTCTTTTCATTTCTTCTCATTGGCCTCTACAGTTAGGAATAAAGTTTTGTTTGATCTGGTCTGGAAATGGCAATGGGTTCAAAAATCTCTCTTTTGGCTTGAATGCACAATCTGTCCCCCTGCAGTTTGAGCGACTCCTTCACTTTATCATTAAGCATGTTGTCAGTTCTGTTGCCATTGGCCGATTCTTGCACCTTTCCTATCACACCCGTGTCAAGAAATGCCATCCGCATTCCTTCGCTGCCTGCGTCTTCTTAACATCAGTTCATACCCACTTGTCACTAGATAGCACATGGCACTCGACTTGAATATTCCTTGGCAGGGTCAAGTTTCCCTAAAGCCTCTCTGAATGCTTGTTATCCTTGGGTAGAGTTTTCTCCATTTGTGGCAATCCAAATTCATTGCAGATCATCAAGGCAAACTTTGCCATTAACTTCCATGGGATGCGGCTAGTGAATAATAATGTTTCAGGTGGCAACAAAACACAGGGGGCTGTTAATCATGCTCTCAGCATCCGTCTTCAATCCTTTTTTTTTTTTTTTTGCTTGTGTAGGGTGTTTTTTTTCCAAAATATTCTATTAGTTTTTGTTACGTATGATCTCCCTTTTGTGAATCCATGCTGAATATCTTTAATTAAATCATAACTTTCCCTGTTTTGTCCCTGATTAGTGTTTCCAATATCTTCCCCACTGCTGAAGTTGAGCTTACTGGTGTTTAATTTCCTTGATCTTTCCTAGAGCTGTTAGGAAGCAGTAGTGTTACATCAGCTGCCCCATCCATTCATACTCAACTTCTTTCCTATCTTAGATCTTCCGATTTTTAAAATTTGGGCTAGTGATTATTGCATTTTTCTTTTCGTGTCTTCAATAGTTTGAAAATATTTTGAATATCTCCAATATTTTGAAAAGAATCTATTTTAGCACTTTGTCTTTATGTTTGAGTCCTTTGAGTCCTTTAGACAATGTTGAAACGTATTGGGAAAAGAGATGAACGTTATCTCCATGAGGTCAACTATGAGGACCAGTTCCCACATGGAATAACTGAGGACCACGTTGATTGGGGATTCTCAAGCACCTTCTCTTTTATGAAGAACCTTCAAATAAATGGTTCTTGGGAAATTTGTGATTTTGGATTGATTGCTACTATCTACCTAATTTTCTCACACTGCTGAAAGCCGGTTGACATGTGCATTACCATCACTTGGTGATGGTCACATCAAGCAACGACTGACAGGTGAACAGGCCATAACCGACAGAATACACATCTCCTCAAACACTAGGTTTCATAATGCCATATCTATCCATTTAACTATGTGGCAAAATACATGGATGTGCAGATTAGAACTCACCTGAGGAATTTCACATCTTCTAGAAACTTATTTGACTTTCCTCAGAAGGAACTGTGACATTTCACTTTGAATTTCACTTTTTGAAATGTCAATGCAAATAGTTAAAAAAAAAAGTGTGGGGGGGAGGAGACTGACTAGGAGGTTATTTTGCAAACATCTGAACAGAAGGCAGGTCTACCCCACCACCAGATAACACTTTGACATTTATATCTGTTATAAGAGTTCAAGTCTTTACAATGTTCGAGTAGTAGTTTGAGTCTTTACGATGTCACCAATACAGCGCTATTAACTCTTCTGTGCTCAAATCAGTGCAAAGCGACTTCAACGAAGGCCACAGAGCAGTTTTACGGTGCAGTTCTAATGAGGACTCCTGCCCAATTCACAGCCCAGTTAAGGTGAGGCATGTTTAACGCGATTGAGAGTCTCTCTGACTTCAGAGAGGCGAAAGCAGCCCCCCCAAAGTGCTCCAGATTAATCGCCAATTGGCCTGTGAGTTATGTACCTGCCACTAACAAGTGAGCTTCTTGCACATTTCTATGAAATTGCCATAGAAATTAACCCCTTAATGTAAAGACGAAAAGGAAAACAAAACACGACATTGTCCTTAACCCACGTTGCGTAAGGAAAAGGTAGGTTAACCTTTGATTGCTAAGATGGCATTTCATCTCTCTGGAAACCTGAGCATGACTGAGTGACTTTGAGCTGGAAGAGCAGACTGAATATTTCCCCCTCTCTTTTTTTTTTCCAGATAAAGTCGGGCACCGCATGCTACTGTAATGACATTTTATATCTTCTGTTCCATAGTCTAGCAGAGGGAGCCACAGGTGTTCCATTGGAATTACTCACACATTTGTCGAATTGGACATTCTGTCATTAAATGGACTTAAAACTAAAAAGCCTTTGTCTGTGGAAGGTGACCAATAGAAAGAGAGTTTGGATTATCTGATATCCCATAACTTAATCATATGGCTCTTAAGAGTGAGGCATAAACAGCTGTGTCTCACTAATATGCATGCAATATGTGTAAAGTGATATGCTTTAATTCTAAACTTGTTTTCAGCAGGAAGAAAAAAAAGCATTTAGACAAGGAACATAAAGATTTGGCATTAACCATTTTTGTTCCTTGAGGCACAGTTATTCATCACATGATATTTATTAAGTTCACCCTGCTTATTAATACATACTGCAAAGAATCTGCCAGAACATTTTCAAACTTGGATAGCAAACTTTAGCATATCCAGCTCCAGTATTATCCTAATAGCCCTTTCAGGAACCATATCATTTGAAATAAAGAATTATTTTGTTTAAATAAATAACATTGTCTCTAAGAAGACCGGGAAAACGTGCCAGTTGTGTTTCCCGTTAATTTATTTTTTCCCCGTTTTTTAAAAACATTACTAGAATGCGAAGATTTGAAATCTCTTTTCACCCCCCTTAATTGATAGTTTGTGTTGGTTTCATTTCTTATTACTTAAGTATGTATGCTTTAATAATAGGGAAAAAAACTAAGACAAAGAAACTGTAGATTAGAGACTTTATTTTCAGGGTAAAATGATACGGATAAGTGAGAGTCAACTGACCAGAAATTATTTGCTTCTGTCTGTTAGACACGTAATGGAGTCATTTAACTAGTCAAATTAGGAGCTGTAGAAATGCACTATGCTTCATTACTGAGTTCGAATGGGCACCATTTTACATTTACGTCAAAAATTATCTCATAGCAAATTAATGTTTTCATTGTGCCGAAACACCAAAGCAGTGCAGTATTAGCACCACCTAGAGGACATTTCTAAAATAAGTTGATTTTTTTCCTCCCACATAAAAGAAGAAAACAATGACAAACAGATTAGCTTTAAACATTTAAAAAGCATTCTTTATCAGATTAACTTCACCTTCCACAACTAAAAAACCCATCCATTCTTTTTGTCTGGTTTGGTGATGTGAAGTTTGATGCCAGTGTGGGTAATGAAACGGCATAGTTTTGGAATTGCAATGAAAATTATTAGTTGTCATCAACAGACACCCTGTGCTTCAATCTTATGCTTTGGGGAAAGATTCCCTTTTCTTGGAGTCCACTCTCTTCCCCTGTTTCTCTGAAACTTGTTTAAAATGTAAAGTTATAAGAAGGAAGCAATATTTTGAGGGGGGGGGGAAGTGAAATCAAAACAAATGTCAGGACTCTTCCCATGTAAACACATCTGGGAACAGTAGAGGACACAGGTATTATGGGTTTGAAAGCCATGTATTATTTATTAGAGACCGACGTTTCAACCTCCTAGCCGAGATTCAAACGTCGATCTCTAAAAACTAATACGTGGCTTTCAAACCCATAATACCTGTGTCCTCTACTATTATAACCAGCCATGAAAGCGTCCATTCTAAAACATCTGGGAACGTTCTGACCATGCCAGTAAAAAGCTCCAGCCTCAGCTTGGACATGAACAAGTGGGCACTTCTAAAAATTACTGATTCGCGATTTTCTCTATTGGAAAGATATGTCTTGAAAATTATATTTTGCCTGAAAATTTATGGTGCCAAGGAGGTTTCAGATTTTTGTTGTAGCTAGTTGAGTCACTTCAAGAGTATTAGAACCTAGAAGCATTTTGACCGAGGAATGGAATTGGTTCTGTGATAAAATGGGACACATGTAGGTTTCCAAGGAAGAAAAATAAAGACACAAAAAACAAAAGCAGCAGCAAAAGGGTATTGATCTACAGATTCCCAGTTGCAGCCTAAACGTTAATTCCTGTGTCTTTTTTTTTAAACATGTTAAAGTCACTCTGATATTCTTTTACCTCAGTGTCTTCACTTGGAGAAATTGTTCCTGTGAATCCATCCCAACATGATGACAAGTGGTATTTACCACATCAGGTGAAAAGCTTGGGACCTAATGGGTGCTAATGGGCTCTGTGATGTGGTAAATACCACTTGTCACCATGTCGAGGGGGGGAGTTTGCATTCGTAAGAAATATTTGCTAGATGGAGCTGATGAAGTAAAATCATCTCATGACGACTTCACTATGGGATAGATGGACAAGGCGAATTAGACCAGGGTCAACAGAGCACGGGTGACTTTGCAGGTGATGAAGGAGAGTTTCTGCACCAGAAGTATACATGTCATCCTGCGAGGTAGATAATTGAATTCCTCCACATGAAATCCTAGTAACAGCAAAAATGAGTTCAATAATTGCAGCTGTGAGGGTGCAACATTTTGCTTCCATGCAATATAGCAGGCAACTCTAAGTAGACAGTCCACATGTGACCTATGAAATCCACAGGCAGTCCATCAGTCATTGCATACGTTTTGGCCTACCATGCATTTCACAGCTCTCTGTTTTTGCAGTCCCAGGCAGGCAGCAAAACCGGAGGTTTATCAAGCATCCACTGGGCTACCATCTATGGTGGTGGGCGGGAGGGCTGTGTTTGACTTGGTGGGTCATCATAAGTAGTGCAGGTGTAGCATAGGTACGCAGCTGACGATATTGCACTGATGACTGAGCATTTATTCCCTGAGGTTCCAATCCTATGCACTCTTACCTGGAAGTAAGCCCCACTGAATACAGTAGTACTAGAATACCAGTTGCAAGAGGAAATGGGAGAGAAGGATGCCTTTCGCTCCTGCTTGTGGGCTTTCCAGAGGCAGCTGGGAGGCCACTGTAGGAAACAGGATGCTGGACAAGATTAGCCATCCCAGATATGCCCGGCACTCGGCCGGGACTGGGGGCGTGGCCGGGGGTGTGGCCGGGGGGCAGGGACGTTCTTCCTCGAGGCTGAGAGCTCTCCGGAACAGCCCGAGTGAACTCGGGCCGTTCCGGAGAGCTCCCAGCGTCGCGCAAATACGCCCGAGTGAACTCGGGCCGTTCCGGAGAGCTCCCAGCGTCGCGCAAATACGCGACGAGACTAGAGATCAAAACAGAGACGCGCTGCAGCTGGCAGCACAGTCTCGGAAGGCCGGGACAAAGAGGTAGCTCGGGGGGGACGGGGGGACGAAGGGGGCGTCGCCGGGACAATCCCGGTCATTTCCGGGAAGATGGTAAGCCTAGATAAGATGGGCCATTGGTCTGATCCAAAAGGGGTTTTCTTGTTTTTTTTTTTTTAGAGAACAATGTTTATCTTCTTTCACTGGTCTTATTTGTGCTTCACCAGTGGGTGGCGCAGTGGGTTAAACCGCTGAACCATGAGCTGTCGATCGAAAGGTCGGCAGTTCGAATCTACGACGGGGTGAGCTCTCGTTGCTTGGCCAGCTCCTGCCAACCTAGCAGTTCCAAAGCATGTTAATGCGAGTAGAGTAAATAGGTACCGATTGCGGGAAGGTCAACAGCGCTCCGTGTTCCAGCCGCATGCTACGCGCTGTGGCAAGGAGAGTCATGCCAGCCACATGACCACGGAGGCTTCTTCGGACAACGCTGGCTCTTCGGCTTTGAAATGGGGATGAGTACCACACCCTAGAGTCGGACACGACTGGACTTTATTGTCAGGGGTCACCTTTACCTTTACCTTATTCCCCACATTGGTGTTGGTTCTCTTACTGTACGGCAAGAGAGCCATGACCTAACTTTAAAGACACACCACACACCACACACACAGGCACAGGTAGCTTGAGTAGTGTAAAGAGAATAATGAATAGACGGTGGTTTACCAGAGTTGGCCTTGTGAGCTCTGCAGAGATGGGCTCTGTAGAAAGAAAGGCTTTTGGGGTGAGAACAGAGGAGTGCTCGACTGTGGACTGGAGGTGGAACTTGCTCGGTACTGTTTAGCCATGTCTCATTCGTTACCATTGATTTCTTTTGAGACACACTTATAATTCTTTCAGAAGAGACTTGGATGGCATTCTAAGGCATGTGACTAGTTGATGTTTTCATTGGAATCTTGAGATTATTTCAATGGATATGAATCACCTTGGATATTTTCTTATAAAAAGAAAAATGGATGAGGGACCAAAATCAATGGAACATCTTCTAAACTCACATGATTTCCTTTTCCTTTGTATGCCAGGGTATGTTCCCAACCATAACAAATACTTAAATTTGCATGTCCAGAGACGTTGGCCATCTTAGGGTTATCCATAATGGAATTGTCTTCTCTTTAATAAGAAAGAAAACAAAAATCCATTCACAACGTATTTGAGCACAAAAGGCAATAGGCTCGTAGCAAGATGAACAAGCTCTGTGTCACTCGGAACCCGTCTAGAATTACACTTATCTTTGACACAAATGATCATTTATTCATTAAAATGCTGACTGCTTACTATAGTTGAGAGACAAAAAAAAATTCCATGTTAATTGTGTCAAGTATGTGTAATTTTTGTTAGTACACTGTATTTTTCATATTTCAATGAGATGCTCTTCAGGGTCCTTTTGAAAAATCAGATAAATTGCTTGCAATATTATTTTCCCACTAAGTACAATATCTTAGATATGCACCGTGGCGTAAGTTCAAGAAGAATGACAATGACTTTAGGGCTGTGGTTATGATAATATGAAACTGGTAGACAAAACAATATGCCTGAGTGATCTTCCATTTGTTCCAGATGTGGCTTTGAGAATAAGCAGTAGCGATTCTACCCTAACAATGTCTACTTGGAAGTGAGTCGCACTCGTTCCAGTGGGACTTGCATCCTAGGTTAAGCATAGGGCACAGTGCAGCAGTAGGTGCCTTCAGATTATTGGATCCGCTAAATAGGTCACAACTTGGAATTGGTTCACATTCTAACCTAAGAGGCGTTAGAATTTGGGTTCACACCAGGATGTCAAAACAGCGCGTTTTTGGAGCGAATTTTAGAGTTCATTGCAAGGAGAAACATCTGAGAATTTTCAAGGGAAACCAAATAAGTATCTATAAGACAAGGGATGTTTCTCAGGTTTTGCACTCCCCTAGTTACAGTGGTGATACCACCACCATTTCCTCCCCCCCTCTCTCTCCCTCTCACTCTTGTGGTTTATTTTTTTTAAATGGGGGGGACGTGTAGGAAAAACATTGGATGTGCCCCACTCCCATGTTGCATGCTGGAGTTAAATGTGGGACTTGGGTCTGAAAAGACTGAAGAGTACTTCCTAAGACCATTCTCTTATGCTTAGGAAGGAGCATAAGAAGGAAGGAGCATTCTCTTATGCTTAGGAAGGAGCATAAGAAGGAAGGAGCATTCTCTTATGCTTAGGAAGGAGCCATATTCAGTAACAAATGTTTTGATGCTGAGGAGTCCAAGCAATCAGTGGCATTCACTAGTTAGACAGCTAGATGGGTCAATGGCCTGATCCGGTGGAAGGCAAATCCTTATATATTGCACAGAACTGACTGGAGACAGGACAAGAGTTGCCTACATCGTATGCCTGGTGGTAGCTGTCGTGCCCTCCTGAGGTATGGCAGTGTGACGTTTCTTGCTTGGGAATTGTGTTATGTGCAATGTAGTCCTGTTGCCTGGGGTGGTGTCCGGGGTTGCCCAGGATGGATACTGTCCAGCCCACCAATCCAGGCTGACCCCTGAACGCCTATTACTGGTGGCAGTGGTAGTGCCCCATGTGCCATCAAGGGTCAGGCAGGGGCACCCCGGGGATCCGGTACAGGACTTAGCAGCAAGTGAACTGATGACAGGACTGTATATTGCTCTGTACCTTGTCCCAGCTCTGCATGATGCTAGGATTTGGTTGCAAGGCTCCAGTCTCAAACGTGTCTATCTGGAAATAGGTGCTATTAAACCGGACGGGACTTGTGTTGAGATCCACGCTACCAAATTATTTGAAAAAGAAAATTTCTTGTGGACAGCAAACAAAAGGAAAATGGCTAATGACTCCCTCCCGCTAGACATACTCTCTATTTTCCTCTGCTCTTGCTGTAGAAATACACCTTACCTACTGACACGAAAGTTGTCTGCCGGCTCGGCGGTGGTTTAGCTTTCATGTTATGTTTACCAAGGCTAGACTGGAGGATCAAATAATTTATAACCATTCCTGTTGGGTTTTATGTAATAACTTTGGAACTCATATAAAGTAATGATCCACAAACTCTTTTAATGTTCATTATAAAATATGAAATATTTCTCAGAACCATTGCAATTATGTGACCAGACATAACTGTTTCACACATGAGTACATACAGGGAGGTTTAACATAACTTTATTATCTTCCTGTCTTTTCCTCTCATTGATGTGATAATAGTGTTTTAATATTTTTCTAGAGAAAAGTTAAACAATTTCAGAATCTCTGCTGAGGCCTACTTTATTGGTTTTTGCAATAGAGTACTCAAGAATAATTGTATTTATGATTAGAATGACACTAATAAACGGTGTATGCATAGAGGAGCAAATACCCCAACAGATTTTTATATAATTGTGTATGTATATGCCACTATATCTTTCACAAAACTAAAGTAGACAGAAGAAATGAAATATTTATAATCAGTCTATTCCTCTAGGTGTTTCTCATCTGCCCATCAAGTACAATTTATTCTGTAGCTAGGTGCCCCATGATTTACCTGAGGGTCTATTTGTTGGAAACTGGCCGGAGAGCATAGATTACAAGGGGTGAGTAGGAAACAGAGAGGATATATTTTAGGATATAGGGGGGGGCTCCTGCCATGTGACTACTATTGTTCAGTCATTAAGTCGTGTCCGACCCTTTGTGATCCCATGAACCATATCCCGCCAGGCCTTCCTGTCCTCCACTATCTTCCTGAGTTCGCTCATGTTCATGTTCGTTGCATCGGTGATGCTGTCTAACCATCTCATCCTTTGCCTTCCCCTTCTCCTTTTGCCTTCAATCTTTCCCAGCATCAGAGTCTTCTCCAGAGAGTCCTCTCTTCGCATTAGGTGGCCAAAATATTTGAGTTTCAGCCTCAGTACCTGTCCTTCCAGGGATAAATTAACACCAAAAGCCTACAGTGAAGTGACAGAGACTATGTACATCGTTATTTTTGATATTCTGTCCACCATATCCAATTTATATCCTAGCAAGCTGCTTCCCCCCGCCCCTCGCATTGCTGTATTCAAAGTTCAATTGTAAAGAAACATATAGGTTGGGGAAAAACAGATTGCAGAGTGATGACTAAGTGTAAGGGTGGTGCTTTAGTGAAGTTTAAAATTGTCTACACGGTCCCTCTGTCTTCAGCTCAGATTGGAATTGGAAGCGATCAACAAGGGGAATCTGTTGATTTAACAATTGTTCACCTTCTTCTGATTTGGCATGGCTGAGGAGGGAACTTAGAAGTATCGTTATCTTCATTAGTAGATAAGTCGCTGAACCATGAGCTGTCGATTGAAAGGTCAGCAGTTCGAATACGCGACGGGGTAAGCTCTCGTTGCTTGGCCAGCTCCTGCCAACCTAGCAGTTCCAAAGCATGTTAATGCGAGTAGATAAATAGATATCGCTTGCGGGAAGGTAAACAGCGCTCCGTGTTCCAGCTGCATGCTGCGCGCTGCGGCAAGGAGAGTCATGCCGGCCACATGACCACGGAGGCATCTTCGGACAACGCTGACTCTTCGGCTTTGAAATGGGGATGAGCACCACACCCTAGAGTCAGACACGACTGGACTTAATTGTCAGGGGTCACCTTTACCTTTACCAGTGTCATGTGCTCCGAGAAGCATATCTTCTCTAGGCTCTGCATTGTGGGGTACAAACACTCTCTGACTGTGAGTCAGGTCAGATGTAGCGTTGTCACAGTTGGAGTGTGTACAGGACAAAGAGAGGTGTCACTAGGGTTGGTGACACTCGGGGTGAGATCTTGTGGTATCACCCCTATGGACCTCCTCCCATACCAGACCACACGATGTGGAGGCCTTTTGGGAAATGTGATCCCTGCGCGTGTTGCAGCAGGGATCGGGAAAAACCCATTTTGTACCAGTGGTGCGTTTTCACACCACTGGTAGCAGACTAAAATAGAATGCCATTCTGGAGTCACCCCTCCCTGGGGCGACACCTGGGGCAGTCCACCCCCTGTGATGCCCCTGAGAACAAGTATCAGTGCTTGATTGTCTAAATATCATCTTTGTTTTCATTTGCACCATTACAAATCCTCTCCTTTTAGCTAGAGTGCAAGAGCCTCAGAATACAGACATGTCCCATCTGGAATCCAATGGACTACGCCACAGTTGTTAAGAAGATACAGTGAGAATGTAAGAAAAGCCTTGTTGGGTTGGACCAAAGTCCTGTCCAGTTCAGCTTCCATTTTCCCACAGCGACCAACCAGATACTTCTCCCCTTTGCTCCTCTGCAACTGGTTTTCAGAGACATACTTCCTCTGAACTTGGAGGTAGCATCCTTCCATCATGACTAGTCTCCTTTGATAGACTTGTCCTCCATAAATTTGTCTGATTCTCTTTTAAAGCCATCTAAACTGGTGGCCCTCACCACATCCTGTGGTAACAACATCCATAGATGAATTAAGCTTCATGTAAAGAAGAAGAGGTGCCTGGCTCTTATGGAGTCCAATACTGGGCGAGAGAACTGTGGGTGCAACTCCTCCCCACCTTCTAAGGGGCGGCTTGAGATCTGCGTGCCCTGAAGGGAGAAAAGAAGAAAGCCAGAGGGAGCATATAACGCCAGCTTCCATGGAGTCTAGCACTGGCCTGAGAGTTTTTATCATTTTATTGTATTTTATTAACATTTTGTTTTGCCACTTTGGGCATTTGTTTTGCCAAGGAAAAGGCAGGGTATAAGAACATAAGAAGAGCCCTGCTGGATCAGGCCAAAGGCCCCTCCAGACCAGCTTCCTGTATCTCACAGTGGCCCCACTAGATGCCTCAGGGAGCACACAAGACAACATGATACCTGTATCCTGTTGCCACTCCCCTGCACGTGGCACAAAGAAAACCTACTCCTACAACCAGGAGGTTGCTTATCCTCCTACTTATAAATACTTTAAATAAATAAATAAATAAAAATACCTCTTTTTGTCTGTCCTGAGGAGTTAGGGCAGATCTCCTCTCTTTTTCAAACCACAACTTGTGGCAGTGCAGTCTTCCAGAAGTCAAAAGATTTCATTTTCCCACCCCGATTTTCTTGCAAAGGCCATTTTACTTAGACTTTCGATAGGAAGTCCTGTGTGCATTTCAGCTATCTCAAGGGCAACAAGGCAGCAATATTATTTTCATGAGTCAGGAACAACGCACAAAAATGATAAGTAACCACAGCGAAAGAGAACCGCGAATCCGTTATGCACGGGCCCATCTAATGCGAGGAAACAAAATGTGTTAAATTATTTCATGCAAGCCCGTTTCTTGTGGGATATAACTCTGTTCTCTACATTTAAAGTTAAAATGATTTTACTTTGTGCTACACAGTTCTAATGCATTGAAGTTAGATTTTGCTTACTTGTGCTTTTCCTGATAGAAAAATGGTGTGACTAATGATACAATAAGAAGGATAATAGATTCTTGAGGTGCAAAGGATGGGTGTATAGAAAGATATATATGCCTCTGACTAAATGTAGTTAATTTAGGTTCTTTAGGATTATATGCAAAGCAGTTATCTTTCATTTCCCACACAATATATGAAATGTTCATTTCCCACACAATATATGAAAATATGATTCTATGTAAGAAACTGACTATCTTTTTTGGATCTCAAATTACTGTCCACCAATGGTGGGATGCTCCATAGCCAATGGCCATGATCCAACAGCTATAAAAATATACACAATTGCTCAACTTTTGAGTGGGGCTTTTTTCATGTGATCACAGATCATTTTCACCTTTAGGGCTGTGGTGTCATGTAGGAAATTATCCAATCTACGTGGCCAATGGTTCATAGAATGGCGACGACGCCTGTCATAGGGAGTGATTATGAATCTCTCCTGCAAGCAGGGATTTTCTCATTCGCTTCAGTTGGCAGAATGGGGATGTATATATTGTGCTATCCCTACCACTGAAGTGAGAGAACTATCTGCTCCCAGGAATCTCCCATGTACACATCACTCTGCAGTTTCTAGATCAGGTTCAATGGGTTGATAAGGGCTTAGTGACTTTCTTATTTCATCAGCTTACATTTCACTTGAATGCTTAAAATAACTTTTTTTAAATACAACCGTGTCTTCTCCCTCTTGCACAACACCAGAACCAGGGGACATGCACTAAAATTGAGTGGAGGGAAAATTGAGTGGAGGGACAAAATAAAATATTTCTCCACCCAGCGTGTAATTCATTTGTGGAACTCCTTGCCACAGGATGTGGTGATGGCACCTGGCCTAGATGTCTTTAAAAGGAGTTTGGATGGATTCATGGAGGAAAAGACCATCACTGGTCACAAGCCATAAGCAACCTCCTGACTTTAGAAATAGGTTTTCTCTGTGCCAGGTGCAAGGGAGTGACAACAGGAAACAGGTTATCTTGTTGGCTGTGTGCTCCCTTAGGCATCTGGTGGGGCCACTGTGAGATACAGGAAGCTGCTCTAGATGGGCCTTTGGCCTGATCCAGCAAGGCTCTTTTTATGTTCTTATGTCTTTTAAGTACAGTCACTAAGTGCGAGTAACTTGGTTTGCGAGTGCTTTGCAAGACGAGCAAAATTGTTTTCTAAATTTTGACTTGATAAACGAGCAATGCCTTGCAATACGAGTACATTGTGTTCTCCAAGATATCTCTGGGTGTGTTTGCAGAGTAACAATAGTGTCTCCTGGGCAACAAACTGCCCTCATTAACTGCTCATTAACACTTTGTTCTCCCTCTGCTAGAGGCTCCGTTTGTGCAGAATAGAAGCTCAGGCTTTGCTTTGCAACTTCTGTCTTGCATACCTCATTAACACTTTGTTCTCCCTCTGCTAGAGGCTCCGTTTGTGCAGAGTAGCAGCTCAGGCTTTGCTTTGCAACTTCTGTCTTGCAGACCTCATTAACAAGCTGTTTCTCCCCCTCCTCCATCTGCCTCTAGCAAAGACATTTACTCTGCAGAACAAGGCTCAGGTTTTGCATATCAGATGTTGCAAAGTGAGCTACAGTTTGCAAGAGCAAAGGAGTACTCTGCAGGGCAGCTTCTTAATTGGCTGATCCCAGGAGATAATGCAGACACACACAAAGATCTCTTGCAGAATAACGAATAGGACTTAAATTTTTCCATTATTTCTTATGAGTTTCCATTATTTCTTATGGGAAAATTTGCTTTGATATACGAATGCTTTGGATTACAAGCACATTTCTGCAACCAATTATGCTCGCAATCCAAGGTTCCACTGTATTTTAAGTCTTTTATGTTAAGACTTAAAACTTAGCTACAATGACCTTATTTTCTTTGAGAAACTGTCAACATTGCTACTATATATAATTATAAAATGGTAAAGATATACATATATCATCAGAATAATTTTCTATTTTGGGTAGACCTCTCCAACACATCTTACATCATTTTTGGAGCATGTACAATATTTTGATTTAAAATATATAATTGTCGCGACATATTTAACCATGAATAATCTTCACGTCGGCAGCCTTTTTCCCCCCCAGAAGTTGACCGCAATCTACCAAGTATGACCCTTCATGCAATTCCTATTCATGTCAAGGCAGGAGCCGAGATTGGTGGATGGCACCCAATGTGATTTTCACTCTATCGTCTTTTGTCTCTTGCCATTGTCTTTGATACAGAAAGGAGGATCCTTGTCTGTAGGCCTTCGTGTTCCTTTGCCCCCAATGACTACAGAATGGTTGACTGTCAATATTATTCAGCGTACAGCTGACACGCTCAGGTTCGCTTGTCCGCAATGCTGTCTCTTGAGATTCGGAGGATGTCACTCCTGCCTAAGTGGCAGAGTGATAATACATCTGTACTGTCGGCATGTGACACCTCCCTATTCTGTGGCTTTGGACAGCAACTCCTGTCATTTTTGTTATGAGGCCCAACATAAAGCACACATCCCCTTGACAGTGGAGATACAGTATAATCAACAGTGGAGATACAGTATATGGAAAAAAAAAGTTCCTGTCATCTGCGTTGCTGAATTCAAATATTTCTGTTTTGATAGTCTGTGTGGAGCGACGCCACTCTCAGTTACGTAGGTGTTCATAAGCGACAGTTCCTGTTCTTGTCAGTTCTTCTTTCTCTGTTGAGGAATCTGTCTGCACATGTTGGAAGCAGCTTCTCTGGGATCTATACAAGGTTAGAAGGCCAGGGTTAGGGTGAGGCAATTCTGCAACCAGTCTAGCGATCTGCAGCAGCAATATCCACATTCCCACAGAGCCCAATGATAGTGAGCTGCATTGCAATGCATAGGATGTGTTTCAATATATACAGTAATTGTAAAAAGCGCAAGTTCCCTATACGTACTTTCCTAGGAATAAACTCCATTGGACACAGTAGGACTTACTTCTGAGTAGACACGCATAGAATTGTGCTCCAAAGCAAGCATCTTTAACTGGAAGAGATGCAGTGGCACCTCTTGTTGGAGCTTGGGATTGCTTTTTTTCCCAGCAACTTGTGTTCAGAGACATTACAAGCAGTGAATCAGTAGTTCAGAGCTGAGCCACTTGCTGGGGCAAGACATCTGGGTCCTGTCTCAGTCCTGTTGTCCTCTCATTGCAACAATCCCATCCGGGAGAGCCCAAACACTTGGAGCTCCAGTAAGATGCACCATTTCGAAGGCAGAACATCCCATTGCAAATTCTACACCAAAGATAAAACTTGTAGATGAGTCAGTGCTCAGGAAAATGCTTCAGTCCAGTGAAATATTCAATCCAGCATTGGTTCCTCCCATCTTCACATGAAACCTATGTTTGGCTGAATAACTCTAGATCAGGGGTGGCCAACCTTCCACCATTAGGGCCTCTGTGTTCTTAAGAGTTGTGCAGAAGACAGAATCTTGGCAGCTGCAAGTGCTGATGGTGCTGCTAAAGCAGCTGCACCTGCTGAAATACCCTCACCTATGCAACCATTTAAAGGGCCAGCATTCATGTTGAAAGGTTGGCCACCACTGCTCTAGATAAATAGTTATAGTATAATTAGCTATCCATTATAGGTACAGTATATAAAGTATACAGTAATGCTGCTTCCTTTAACGCTGATTCGTTACAGAGCTGTTTGTCCCGGCATGATTGACAGCTATTTTAGCCAAAGGAAGCAGAGCATTCTGGGCCAGTCAGCTCCCGTTTCCTGCCTATTAAGGTTAATGATGCATTCTTTAGCACTGTATTGCTTAGCACTTAACTTTCCGGAGCGGATCCCTCATGTTCTGTGTGGCGTTCCTGTAACTACGTGGCATTCTTAGGCACTAAGACTGCAATCTTGGGCATACTTACAGGAGAGCACGTCCAACTGAACACAGTGGGACTTACTTCTAAGTAAACATGCATTGGATTGGATTGGATTGCACAATAACCATGACCCTCATACTGTTCTCGTGTAGGGAAATACCGTATTGGTCTGAGTATAAGACTCACTTTTTTCTCCTAATTTAAGTTTTTAAACTAGGGGTGCGTCTTATAATCAAGCTGTTGCAATTTAATGCCAGTGATTTAATTAATTTTTTTTAATAGCACCAAACTTTAAGGGTGCGTCTTATAATCAGGTGTGTCTTATACTCGGGACAATACGGTAAATCTAATTAGATTTTATTGATCCTACCAAACGTTTTTGAGGTTGACGTAACAGCATCCAATATATTTGTCTACTGAAAAATTCATACTGATGATGATGGCAACTCACTAACTTGGAGGTAAAAAAAAACAAATCTTCTTTTTCCCCTCCTGCAGCCTTCTTCTGTATGCCTCAGAGTACACCTGATTTGAGATGATAACTCACTGCACTAATTTCTTAATGCTTAATTATAAGATGGCAATCACAAAAAAATGAAACATTTTGATTGTTCAATGAAAATGTGAAAGTTTTATTTTAATCATTATCAATCAATGCATCTTGTAATCTGAAGCACCAATCAAACAAGAGCTGATTTTTTTTCCCCCTCAGCTAATTAGGGTTTGTCTTCTGTACCTCCCTTGTATAAAATTGCCCTTATGCAAGTCTTGTATTAGGGGTGTCTGAAGGGTCTTGGCAAAAATATAGCCTGCATTCTGCTTCGCTTTTTGCCATGATAAATGTCAAAGACTGAGATATACCTTCAAAGGAGAGATGCAGCAACGTTTCACAGGCTTGGCAAGTTTGCAGACATTGTGCCGTAACAACGTGGACAGTGGTCCGCTCCCCCCCCCCCCGCTCCAGATTTCACAGATGAGCATATTAAGGCAGAGGCGTTTCTACGGTAGGGGCCCTACCGTAAGTTGCGCCCCGTGCTAGTACCGTGTTTACAAACCGGAGCGAGGAGGCCCCGCCCCCTTGCTGTTGGAGCCATTCCGCGCAGCAAAGGCGAATGGGCAGGAGACTCCCTGCCTGTTCGCCTTCGCTGTGCAGAATGGCTCCAACAGCGAGGGGCGGGGCCTCCTCGCTCCGGTTTGCAAACACGGTACTAGCACGGGGTGCAACTTACGGTAGGGCCCCTACTGTAGAAACGCCTCTGTCTTAAGGAATGATGATTGCGCAAACAGCTCCTCAATCAATTGATGCAACGTGTTAGAGGCACCATGGCAGGGACATCCCAGGTCTTTGTGTGAATCCCCCCAAACTTCAACTGTCCACCTGCCCCAGTTGATAGCACTATTGGTAGTTGATCACCCCTTATCCACAGGGGGTGCTCATTCATATTTAAGCCCCCTCTAGTTGGTAGCGTAGGGGGTGCTCAAGTATGAATGAGCACCCCCTGTGGATAAGGAAGGGGGGAGAGGTATCCCCGCTCCCCCACTCCCGTTCACCTACCTAGAGCTTGATGCGTAGCCTCCCTCCTCCATGCTGAACGAATGTTTTGAACGAATAGGAGCGGCAGCTGGAGGGAGAAGGGGGCTGCCACTGCCATGACCCTCTTCTGATTTGCTCTCAGTGAGCCAGAAGACGAATAGAGTGCCCACTGGAGTCATGGGCTGGCAGGCAGATGTACTGGGTATTCTCAGTTTGTTGCCCCTCCAGGCATTTCAGGTTGCTTCATGGACTTCTCCTATCTTCTAGCACATGAAGCAGGATGTCATATGTTGTCGTCCCTCATTCCCTGTCCCTCTTTGCTGATGGTGCAGCAGCAACCATCTCTTATACCCAGCTAGCAGGCAGGCAATTTGCTGCTGCTCTTCCTCTTTTCATAGTGATTTAAAGCAGACAATGGGAAATGAAAGAGGAGGTGAAGGCGAGGGCAGGTGTTGGTTGTCCTTTCATACCAGCTGCAGTAAATGGGTAAGTGGGTAGGTGAGCTAGTGGACAGGAGTCAGCCCATCATCTGCACACCCAGTAACCCAACTATTCCCCCCCCCCCGACCACTGGAGTCCCAAAGCGCTTCATGGATAGGTATGTGAAGAGTTGCCCCTTCCTGCACCACCAACAGCAGGCAGGTGGGGCTACGGTCACCACCTGCCCTTAACAATCCCCTGCTTGAGGCAACCCAGGTCGGTTTGCCCCGTGATGGGGCCGACTCTAGAAGACGCCAAATTGGGTACTATAGAGTGCCCACTGGGCACTAAGAGTGACAAAGGGCACTATATCGACAAAGGGCACTATATTGACAAAGGGCACAATATCGACAAAGGGCACAATATCGACAAAGAGAAACACTTTCATGTTCTGTTGGTTTAAACGAGACAGTGCTAAGCACACATTCAGCAATGAGACCCAACGTGCTCCATTTCAGCAAGCAGATATTTTGAATCATAGCAACTGGAGGAGGACTCTCTGCTCTGGTCACTATGAAGTACCATTCTACTTCTTTGATAGCTTTCTATCACAGAGTCTCACAAGGGATTGGATTATTAGAATGCAGAAGCATAAAAATAAATGTGAGAAATAATAATAGCTACAAAGCAGAGGTGGCTGATAAATTATTAAGTATTTGTTTCACCATTATTGCGCACTATTTTCTGGAGATATCTGAAGAACACTTAGTTTTAACGCAGTAATCAATTATTCAATTAACCTTCTTCTCATCAAATATATATATTTGAGGCTGCTGCTGGAAGGTTGGGATCTAAGAGGTTTCTATTGATCAGAGGCTTCGAGCCCATATGTTTAGTTATTGGATTTGAGCAGTTGGATGTCTAAGATTCACTAGAGCATGCAAATATTTCAGATTCAATCAGTTTTAAACGCATTATGATTTTATATTATCACTCCAATCCAGTTGGTCAGGAACTCTCAAAAGGGTTTGGTTGGACTCACAAAGTTTCTCGCAAGCTAGAGCAGTCCATTCTTTTCCAGGGTCAGGGAACAAAAATAAACTAACTGTCTGTGCTAGATCAGACCAGGCTCTGTTGAGTCCCTCGCTCTGTCTCCACAGTGTCAAACCAGACGCCCCTGAGAAACTTACAAGCCGAGCAATTCTCAGTTGCTTGGCTCTGGTGTCTGACAATTGGAAGAACAGTCCTCAGAGTATGGAGGTTCCATTTAATGGTCATGGCTAATGGGTCTGTCCTCCAAGAATTTCTCTAAGCCAGAGGTTCCCAAACTGGGAGGCGTGGCTCCCAGGGGAGCCACGGATACCAGCCAAGGAAGCCGCGGATACCAGCCAGGGGAGTGCCACAGAATCCTCTTGGAAAACAGTGCAATTGGCAGGCATCAATATCATGTCATGTCGCCAATGGTCAAGGAAGCCGCAGGTTGAAAAAGTTTGGGAAGCACTGCTCTAAGCCCTTATAACAGCCACCCAATAAGCAATCATCATCATCTCTGGTGGCCATGAATGTCATATGAGAAACAATATTGGTTTTGGGAAATGGTTTCCGTTATCCCCCAGAAGGTCCAGGAACAGTGCGGTATCCATAGCATTGTCTGGCGGGGGGTGATGGTACCCACCTCGATCAAAAAACAGTTAAAAGACAATAAAGAACCCAGCCCCTAGCAACTGCCGGTTAGGATCTGCCCCTGCCAACCAAGCACCAATAGGGTGCTTGCATTCTCCTGCTTCAGCCCTGTGCAAGACAGTTGGGGCATGAACAGGACAGTTGCAAACTCCGTAAATTCTGCAACTGGGATAATCCCTTCCCTTTCAATCCCTTGTGGACGTATCTTTTCAAAGAAAGTTTCATTTTATCACAAAGACAGAAACATTTGTATGAAGAAATCTTGTGTGTGTGTGTGTGTGTGTGTGTGTGTGTGTGTGTGTGTGTGTGTGTGTGTGAGTGATTGAATGTACGGTAACAGTGAAGACACCGAGCTCTGAATCAGAGAACTTGCTGGCTCAAGTCTCCCCTCTGCCATGATCTCAGCCTAAGCCAGCCCTCCATCTGCAATATGGGACTAATTCATGCTGACCTACCTCACATGGTTGTTGCGAAGATTGCTGCAAGATCATATACGTGTGAAACATATTTTTTTTTGAATAATTGAAAGCAATATACAAATGCTAAATAAGCACAGATGGAAAGTTTCAAAGACTAGGGAATACGAGTAAAGATGCCATGTTAAACAAAGGTCCAGGCAGAATAAAAACAAAGTCCGTTTCTGCTTGCGTCTCCCAAAGATTTAGAATTTGCGAGGGAAGGCGTCGTTAAAGGGGATCGACATACTTCCACACCATTACAGGTCATTAAAAACTTAACAGCAGCTGGTCTGTAGCTAGATCAAGAGAAGAAAGATGTAGCGAGTTATAACCTCTGAAGGTCCTTTACATTCACTTGGTATGGCAGGGAACCAAAATAATCCAGCTCCGGGAATTCACACAGCAGCCTTTGGAAAAGTAGATTACAGGTGGGCCCCCATATCCACAGATTCGCTATCCACGGTTTCAGTTATCCACTGATTGTGGGGATCCCCCCAGGCTGTTACTTTTTTCCCAGTAAGCTCCGTTTCTTCCTTAAACAAACAGGAGAAGCAGCCTCTGGCTGCTTATTGCAGGCAAGTAGAACGCGACTAAGTCCTAGAGAGGCTCTGCAAGGTTAACAGAAACCAATAAAGCCAATAAAGGTTTTGGAATTGGAATTGGAATTGGAAACCTTGCAGAGCCTCTCTAAGACTTAGTCTCGTTCATTCTACTTGCCTGCAATGGAGGCTGCTTCTCTGTTTGTTTTAAGGAAGAAACAAAGCTTGCTGAAAGAAAAATAAGAGCTGGGGGGCACGCTTGCCCACAGGAGAGGCAGGGCGGGGGACCCTCATGAAACCATGGAGGGGGTGTTCGCTCCTATCCACAGTTTCAAGTATCCACGGAGGGGTCTGGAACATATCCCCAGAGGATATGGGGGGGGGAGTACTGTATATGTATGTGCCTTACAGTGCAATCTTATGCACCACCCTCCCCGTCACCATCCTGTTCTGCTCTCCCCCACCCCTGCGCTGGACTTACTTGGTCCGATGGACCTCCTAACAACCGTCGGCACTCGCGGGAAGGATTTGGCCTTCCTGCTGGTGCGCTAGCTTCCCCCACTGTTGCACTGCGCTTTACAGCGCTTTTGCGACAATGCACGCTGGTACATGCATTCCACCGGCACGTCAGTTCGTGTGGATCGGGCCCTTAGTGTAGAATAGAATTAAGTTAGCTTGAGGGAGTGACGGAGCAGAAAGGTCTGCAACTGTTGCACTTTTATGAACAAACAGTGTTTCCTTTTGTTATAAAACCTTCCCATTTTGTCCTCTCCTTTTGAAAGTACAACTATAATCAAGATATTAGTGAACAGGGCTTTGCGGTTGTTGGGAAGCAGGGTGTGTGTGTGTGTATGTTGTGTTTTGTGCTGCAAACAGACTCGGTTTGACCTTGTTAACGCGGGACCCACTTCAGTAATCTGTGCATAATGATTTTTTACATTAAGGCCCAGCTTGCCTTGGAATCCTTGTAATATAAGAACGGTCATTTTGCACATTCCGATCCCATTATGTTACATTGTTACTGAATAAAGACTGGTATTATGTTGCTCCTATAAAGGGCAGAAGTGGCCGGAATTTTATCTGCTGAACGAATCAATCTGGATTATGTCAGTTGAAAAGAATCGTGGACTGCAATCTCCAGCAGATGGGGGAGGTTTTCTGGTGTGTGTGTGTGTGTGTGTGTGTGTGTGTGTGTGTGTGTGTGTGTGTGTGTGTGTGTTAACATAAAAAAGTGTCTGTTTGGTTTCTCTGAATGCATCGACTAAGATAATACCTTGTGGTGATGGGGGGGGGGAAGTTTTGTGCTTGTTTAAAATTTTTGCCCCCTCTCCTTTTATTATTTTTTTCAATGAAGACTCCACCAATTATCATTTCAACATTAAGTATTAGGAGATCAATTGGGACTGAATGCTATTTCCCAACGTTAATACCGTGTTTTCTTTAAGCTGCCTTTGACGGGCTGTCTGGGCTGTGGGAAAAAGACTGAGCAAATAATGAGGAAAGCATTTGGAAAAAAGACAGTGGGCGGAGTTTGGCAAACGATGTGAGCTATTCATCAACAACTCAACAAGGATGATGGAAATAATAAGCACCCCTTAAAAGGGGGGGAGGAATTTTTTTTTTCTAAAAAGAATCCCAACATATCTCACTCTAAACTTTGTAGAACTTTCTGATGAGCTGATTTTAAACTTCTTGAAATCAGCAAAAGAGAGAGAGAGAGAGAGAGCGAAAAAAACAGAAAAGAAAAAAGCCCCCTTTTGAAATAGATCGCAGGCATTTAAAAGAACGTGCATTCTTTTGCAATCAGCTCTTTTTTGAATTAAAAAAAGCAACAGTGTCTAGTTTCCTGTCCGTTTGTGCAAATTTTCTTACCATGCAGCATTGTCATTTAATATCTAAAGAACATAAATGCGTTTCTTTGACGCACAGAAGGACCCTCAGACAAATCCCTTGTGTGAAATAATTTGCGTGAACTTTGAACCAACCAGAAATAAAATCTAGCTCTTATTATACTCTTTATTTATACAGTACAGAAACCGTTTGAAACCGAATACTGACATGGATACAGTATACACATTCAGAGCAATGCTTAAAAGAAAATAACTTTCCTACAGTTGCTGGGGTGGTGGTGGAGGGGCAGCTCCCCTTCCCCAATTAGATAGCGTTACGAATGCTACTGTAGCAAGATAATGTTTACCTTCCAAACGAATAAGCATCTTTTTTAATATTATTGTGCTCCGAGTTGCTGGATTTCCACAGAGCAGATCTAATTCCACCATCTGCAAAGTTCCTGATTTTATAATACTTATAAGCTGTTTTTAATCTATTTTTACTGCCATGTTCTGTCCTGAAATGTCAAAGAGTGCAGAATAGGTCTTGGAATTAACATGACAGTTAAGAAACTTGGCAAGGTTTTACAGCAGATTGTGACATTAACAAAATACAAAGGAGAATTGTGAAATTAACATTAATGCATGCTTGCAGACACTATAAAAATCTATATGTCCATGATCAGAGAGCTAAAAATAGGGGATTTTTTTTAATGTTGATGCCGTTAAATGCAGATCTGCTGTGAAAAGAAATTTCCATATGAAAAGCAACTTAGTAAAAAGTAATGCTATAATCCCTCTCTCTGGGTTGAACAACAGGTTTATGTATCCCAGGTCAAGCAGACATATGGCTCTTTTTGTTTGCCAATTTTTTTTTGTGTTAGGCTTTTTGAATCTATGATGAGCCTGCTATAAAAGCACCAACATTGTCTTTCAACAGCTGCAAAAGATATATGATGATAGATGGGCCGATAAGTGGTGGCGGTTATTAAAATTCACAGATTGAACATTAAATCATGAGGGGGCCACCCTTTTTCAAAGCAGAGAGCTTAAAAGCAGTGTTATTCACGGTGGCTCCGAAGAGGCTCTTCTCTAAACATTGCACATCCTGTGGCTGAACAGTTTTCGTCCCCCTGGACCCGAGAGTCAAAGGCGCCCGGCAACCCGCTTTGGTAGGGCGGCACACCATCTCTTCTGGCAATGGAAGCAAAACTTTTGCATTTTCCTCTCTCTCCCGTGCCCAGTCTTAAAAGAGCCCTAACAAATTGCACAGAGAATGAAGTGCAGAAGTGGAGAGTTTAAATATTAGAGGAATTCGTGAGGGGAAAAAAAGGTGATAAAGACTGTATAATAAGCTCAAATTAAAGGAAAGCCTTTCCTGTTTGAATGATCAGTTGATCGTGTATGGTTGGGTTTTTCTGTTCCGGACAGCTGTAGTTCAGCCGACAGGAGCACCACAATCACAGTCATTTGAGCAGCAATGATTTCCTGAGGGGGGGGGGTCAGTTATGTGCAAGAAAAAGAAAATATTTCTTCAGCCAGCGTGTAAGTAATCTGTGGAACTCCTTGCCACGGGATGTGGTGACGGCACCTGGCCTGGATGCCTTTTAAAAGGGGATTGGATAGATTCATGGAGGAAAAATCCATCTCAAGTTACAAGCCATAAGCCACCTCCTGGTTTTAGAAGTAGGTTTTGTCTGCATGCCAGGTGCAAGGGAGTGGCGACAGGATACAGGTATCTTGTTGTGGCATCTCCTCAAGGCATCTGGTGGGGCCACTGTGAGATACAGGAAGCTGGACTAGATGGGCCTTTGGCTCCAGGCTCTGGGGAATGAAAGGGCTTCAGTGAGTCGACATAAGAAAAGCCCTGCTGGATCAGGCTGAAGTCCCATCTAGTCCAGCTTCCTGTATCACACAGTGGCCCCACCAGCTGCATTCAGTTCTATACCGGCACAGTTCCTCTTCCTCTCCTGCTGGGTGGCAGCCAATCAGTGTGTGCTGCTGGGACAGTATTGTTCTTCCATTTCAGGTCAATTGGAATCAGGTCAGGGGCAGGGCGTAGCAGTGGCATCGCTCTAATGGGGCTGGGGGGAGCAAATGCCCCCGGGTGACAACCGCGGCAGATTTTTTTTGAGCTCTGCGGCTGCTTTTCTGACGCCAGAGGGCTGCGTGAGGGGGCACCATGACAAGGAAGAGCAGGCAAATGAGTGCCTTTGCTTTCAAGGCAATTTTTTGAAGATTGGAGGGCTTGGTCAAAGCACCATCCCCAAAGCCAACGTCTCTGGTGGGTTTTGGATGGTGGCATCTGGTGGGGCCACTGTGAGATACAGGAAGCTGAACTAGATGGGCCTTTGGCCTGATCCAGCAGGGCTCTTCTGATGTTCTTAAGGAAGTGACAACAGGATACAGGTACCTTGTTGTCTTGTGTGCTCCCTGAGGCATCTGGTGGGACCACTGTGAGATACAGGAAGCTGGACTAGATGGGCTTTTGGCCTGATCCAGCAGGGCTCTTCTGATGTTCTTAAGTGTCCCCAGAGGCGTAGCAGCAGCGAGTGCTGCCTGGAGCATTCGCTGCTGCGCCGCCCCAAAGGGGCGGTGCCGCTCCGTGGGTGGGCGGCGCCGCTCTGTGGGGGTGACCCGGCTTCCGCAGGCGCTCCAAGGCCTTCTTCCCCGGCCTCGGAGCCGGAGAAAGCCCCGGAGCGTCCACCTCAACCGGTGGCCGGGGCTTTCTGAAGGCCGACTGCCGCGCCGCGCTGTTTATCTTTGTTTTGCACATGCGCAAAACGTTTTAACTTGGCGGGGGTGCTCGCTCCATGGAAAGACTGGAGCGAGCAGAGCAGCGCCGCCCAGGGCCGAGGTGCCACCTGGAGCCGCTGCTCCACTCGCTCCAGTCTTTCCACGCCTCTGAGTGTCCCCTTCCCCCTCCCATGCTTAGATCCTGGAGGAGCCCACAGCTTATTTCACCTCAATCAATATGTCCTTCTTTGTTGACCTGCAACTTCAGGAAACTGAGACAAGCAGTATAGCTCCCTTTGAAGCCATCCAACAGCCAGTGCTCGTCATGTCTGGAACACATCCTAACATGTGCTTTCCAAACAGCTTCTAAAATGCTCCCTTTTCGTGTCAATGAAAAAAAAAAAAAAGAGAAACAGACGGATACAGCCAACGTCTCTGGTGGGTTTTACCTCATCTAGGGCCCCAAACTCTGGCTTCTTTTCAAACTGTGCAGCCTGAACCACGGAACAAAATGGGGGCAGCAGTACTGCTGAAGTTGAACCCCCAAGATCAGATCACAACCCCTTTCTGTGTCCCACCCAAGCCGCCTCTTCACATCCGTATGAGAAGTAGCAAACTCAAGGAACGAGAGCTACAGGACTATTTGGCTGTGAGTGCTGCCAGTGACAATTCAGGGTTGTGCCTCCCCCAGCCTTAAGTTGAAAGTTTAAGATTCTGGCTACACCATGAATATATGTATTATGGGCAAGCAGGTTGTCCCCTAATGTAAGGGTTAGGCCAGCGGGTGGCGCAGTGGGTTAAACCGCTGAACCATGAGCTGTCGATCGAAAGGTGGGCAGTTCGAATCTGCGACGGGGTGAGCTCTCGTTGCTTGGCCAGCTCCTGCCAACCTAGCAGTTCCAAAGCATGTCAATGGGAGTAGATAAATAGGTACCGCTTGCAGGAAGGTAAACAGCGCTCCGTGTTCCAGCCGTATGCTACGCGCTGCGGCAAGGAGAGTCATGCCGGCCACATGACCACGGAGGCGTCTTCGGACAACGCTGGCTCTTTGGCTTTGAAGTGGGGATGAGCACCACACCCTAGTGTCGGACACGACTGGACTTCATTGTCAGGGGTCACCTTTACCTAATGTAAGGGTTAAGTTCCATGGCAGCTGAGAAATTAACATCAGTAAATGGCCTTTACTTGTGCCATTATGACTTAATATTACAGCTAGGGTAGTAGAAAACATGCTGTGAGAATAAGCATACCTGTGGTGAAAGTGAATGTGTAGTCTGGAACTTAAGTCTTCCAGAAGGTGAAATGAGCGTGGGCTGGAATATTTTGTTTGTACTCTGCACCTATTTCCTAATCATTGTGTCATTAGGAACTAGTCATTATTTCCTAAGCATGTGTCATTAGGAACTAGTCACCTATTTCCTATTAGGAACTAGTCACTATTGGCCCAGATGGAGCAGGGTTTTGGTTCACCAAGGTTGGACTTCAGTTGCCATATTGAATTCATTTACCTGAGTATTGCCTTGAGATCTTGCACTATCCTTAATTCCCAAGGGGGAAAAAAAATAAGTATTAGAATTTTTATTAGGTTCTGTTTGTAGTTATTGATGAATGACTGAGTTGTATTATTACATTAGAAGGTCAAGTCTAGGGAAAGGGTTCCACTGCTGAGATGAAAAGACTTCTCCCAAGGGTTGTATTCAGAGCTCAAGCTGCAGGTTGCTGACCTCGTTCTTACCTTCCAGCCCCCGCATAAGCGGTTTTCATCGAGTGTAGTGTGAAATCGGGTTGGGGAAGAATTCACCTGTAAACAATTAGCGAGAGGCTTTGTCGGAAAAGCTTCCCATCTTGATCCTAACGAACTGAAAGTCAGCCAAGTGCAACTCGGAAGTCGTGAATGATTTATTCGTAGCAGTTGTGGACAGAATATGCAAAGCTTGGCTGGATGGAGTATTTCACTCCCCCCCATCCAATAAAAGTGCTTTTGAGCACTAATTAATGCACACAATTATACGACAAAAAGGAGACATTACAGATCTGTGTAGGGCAGGACAAGTGTTTTCCAACGTGTCTGCGTGTGAGTGGTTGATATGCATTGCTGGACTGGGAATAACTCTAAAAAAAATGCTTCTGTGATGTCAAAGAGGCAGCTCAGTGGTAGGGTACATGGGTCGGTCCAAGCCCAACTTCATCCATGAAGGCCAACTTCAATCCCAGACATCTCCAGGTAAGACAGGGAAATTCTCATGTCTGAAGAGCCAGGATGGTGTAGTGGTTTGGGAGTCGGACTTAGACCTGGAAGATCCAGGTTCAAATCCCCGCTCAGCCGTGAAGCTTCCTGGGTGACCTTGGGCCAGTCATTATCTCTCAGCCCCACCTACCTCACAGGGTTGTTGTGAGGACAAAAAAAGGAGGGGAGGAAATATGTACACCACTCTGAGCTCCTTGGAGGAAGGGCGGTATAAAAATGTGGAAAATAAAATAAAAAAAAAATAAAACCTGGAGAGCCATTGTGAGTCACTATTGACAATACAGAGCTGGCTAAATCTATGATCTGACTCAGTAAACAACAACAACAACAACAACAACAACAACAGTATATATATATGTGATAAATATAAATATAAATGTGATAAATAAATAAATAAATAAAATTTCTTGGTCATCAGATTTCTCCTCTGACTTCAATTCAAGGCGGTTCCCATAGGCAGGCTTTCTAACCCCCAAAGGGTTTTTGTTTTGTTTTTACAACACAATACAATGTTCTTTCATAGAACGACTTTATTTCAGATGGTTTCCTTCACAGTACAGAGCAGCTTCCTATGTTCTTATATGGTACATGTACGGAGAAAGATTCACTAGCTCAAGTTGTAGCAAATAGTAACTTTCAATTAGTAAGTAAAAAGTATTAGGGTTTTTTTTTATTTTACTAATAACTGTTAGTAAGCTCAAAGTAAAGCAGAAGTGAAAACCGCTCTATGGTTTGGACTACCACATGTCAGGCAAAAAGCATCAAATCACCCTTTTCCTAGTATGGAGCTGCAGGGATGAGAAATCTTTACCTGTTGATTCCTGCCTCTCCTACTGCTGTGAAAAGGCACAACGTTTCTGAATTAGACTCAGGCAGGCACCAGTTGATGGGGGCCTCTGTAGACTGCTGACAGAGATTGCATGGAAGCGTCAATGGTATAGACCTCCCCTTCCATGTGGGACCTGTACAGGTAACCAGTATGATGTGCCCAAATGTGGATGCTTGAAAGAATGTCCCACAGGGACAACTGGTGCCTGTAAGTGTACCTCACAGGATTGTAACCTCAAAGGCTGTCCCATGAGCATGAGGAATTGGAACTGAGCATCTCTTCAGGGTCTCCCCAATGCAAAATTGGCAAAGATTTTGAATACAGTAAGTCCTCACTTAAAGTCTTTTAAAGTCATTTCATTTTAAAGTTGATGGGAAAATGCCATAGGAATGTTTACGTTGATCAATTACCCTATGGTAAAATTGGTTTCATTAGAAGTCGTTTCGCTTAAAGTCGTGGTTTCCAAAGAGAAGCAATCGACAACTTTAAGTGAGGACTTTCTGTATTCTGTTGTAAGCCACTCTTGACCGATCCATTATTTTGGGGACAGGTGGACCAGAAAGGTGGCGTAGAACCGATTTTATAAACAACGAAGAGCACCACGAGTGACCGCTGCTCTCTCAATTATCCAACCCCTCATCCAGAGGTGTAATAGTGTCCCCACATGGTGATGGCCGCCGATGCGATGGCGCCCATGTGATGTGGGGGCGTGACATCAGCGCGTGGCTGCAATCACCCACCCCGCCATTTGGCTTCCATTTTTGGAGCCAAACGGAGCAAGGGTGGGCGGGAGGGCCAAAACACAGCCGTCTCGGCTGCGAAGAAGCAACCCCAAAAAGGTAAGCGAACTGTGAAATTCCGTCCCCCTGAAGCGGCACCTGGTGCCCAGGGCACCAGGCGTTACGACGCTTCTGCCCTCACCTCCCATTTGCTTTCCTCCACAGGAGAGTTTTTGGAGCAGGCGGTAACATTTAAGATGTTAAGAGATGTTTCATTTCCTCCATGCATGTTTTTCTAAGTCATCCACTTGGCTGAGCACGATCGGTCACCCTCGGGTTTTCACAACGGTGCCATATTGTCGCTCTCTGTTTTGCATCCTTTCAAACATGGAATTTACGTTTCCCACGTTATTTGCTGTCCTGCTGGAGACTACTGAGCATTGGCAAAGGAAAACTAGGAAGTAAACAAAAAAGCAGCTTCATTTAAGGCCTGTGTAGTTTTCTGAGCCCGACGTGGCGTTTTGAGAGTGGGTGTTCTTTTGAAATTAATGCAATGGAAAACAATTTCTGCAAATGGTTTTCTAGAACAGCTGGAAATCCTTCTATAGCCACATGAGGGAGCCCACAACCTACAAACAAGCAGAGAAGCAAATTTTTGAGTTCTTAACACTAAGGATGCAATTCTGTGCATGCCTGTTTGGGCAGAAAGTCCTATTGATTCCTTGGGATTTCTTTTTTTTTTTCCACATAGGATCAAGTTGGCTGTGCATTTGCTTTTCAGAGGCACACAAGAGGGAATTGCATCATCCTGTTGTGAGAAAAGAGACTGACAGATGCCACACTGAGGATTTTTTTTGTCAAATTACAATTTGGGTGCCAGTATTATTTGAAAATGGCTGAAATCCTATGCACAACTGCTTGGATATTACGTTCTAGTGAATTCAGTGGGACACACATAGAATTCATCTGTAGGTATAGGGTGTGTGTGATAGATGCAGGGATGTGGATCTAGTCTCTGACTCAAGTCAAGTCCCAAGTCTTTGCCCCCAGGTCCCGAGTCTTTGCATGCGAGTTGCGAGTCCTTATCTATTTAATAGGGAAAACGGGTTTAAATTCAACTTGTTGTAAAAAACTTGAAAGACTCGACTCGAGACTTGGAGCCTTTTACAATTGCCAAGTCAAGTCCGAGTCACGTCATTGATGCAACTTGAGTGCGACTCAAGTCCGAGTCAAGTCATTGATGCAACTTGAGTCTGACTCGAGTCTGAGTCAATAGACTCAAGTCTACAGCACTGGGTAGATGCATGCCAGACAGAAATCCTTGCTTCCCTATCTTAATGCCGAAAAGCAAACATTCATGTCACCGTTCTGATAGCCCAAGTCATACTCATGTTCGTATGACAGAGGACAGAGTAGTCGTGATCCCAGGACGGTAAACATCTAGTGCTGCTGTTTCCTCCTGGAAGGTACCCAGATTCCACCATTCACACAGCACATTTTCATGGGGAAACCAGTTACAGGAAGCCTGTTACAGGAAGGATAGAATGAAGGGGTGGGGGAACCCAAACACGTCATGTCAGTGGACCTCATGAAACAATTACAATCCAACCTCTTTTTGACTGAACCAACACATCACCACCACCCCACCCATCATCCACTTTGATGTGTGGAAAGCACCAATGACAAGACCGAATGGCTTTCTGATACGATTTTACTAATTTGCTTTAAGTCTCCGTCCCTTTCCCTGCCAGTGATTCCAGGAAGTCTTTTCCATTTCACTGGTATGGCACAAGTCTCTCTGTTGCCTTGCCACTTGATCGCTTGCTTCTTGCTGCAACAGCCCAGTGTTAAATTATTTCACCTTCGACATCATTCCACGAGTCCCATTACATTTTTGTTCTTTTACGGTATTGTCGATACACACCTGCAGCAGCTGCTGCATAATAATTCCCACTTCACCAAAACTTTGGGTCTTTGCCTATTGCATGTCAAGAAACATGAGTGGGGCACATTTGATCTTTACGTAATGATGTGAAAATCATTTGTAAGGTGATAATTTAGTGACGGGAATAAAGTGCACTGTATGCCTTTGTACCTCTTTCATCCTTATCAGGTCTCCTACTTTGTTTGGTTCCCATTATCATCTCTCTTCACACAGTTTCTGAATGAAAGAGCGTCGCTTTTATATTTCACACACTGGAAGGCTCTTGTTGGATGTAATGAAGATGTCTTCCCACCTCACACCTGGCGTCTCATTCCCACAACTCAGTCAGCATGGTGAACAAATGACCACAAGTATGGAGACCATTTTCCCCCGTTTATTTCTCACCAGCAAAATCCCCATCCTTATGGTGGTCAACGTGTGTGAAAAGCAAGGGGTCGTGTACTGCAAAACCACGGGGATCAGCATGGGTGCATTTGCATGCGCCCACTTTCAACTGCCACACGCTCATTTGGAGGTCAGAACAGAGTCTACCGCCGCAATCCTGTCTAAGATGCTGCAGCCAGCCAAAATGGCCGGCCGCTTCATCCTAATCAGGATGTGGGCCATGCTGTCAGAACCCAGGCTCACCTTGGGAGAAAGGGACACTTGTCCCCTTCCCCCAGTGTAAGCACCACGGGCCCCAATGGGCCTCCTCGGATGTGCACCAGCTCTGGAGCTGGCGTGCTTCCTGGGAGGCAGCGTAAAGCCTGATTCACATATGACAGCGTTGTCCCTGCTGTGCGCTTCACGGACCCGCTCTGCGCTGTATTTGCATATTCATCATGTAAAAGGACACCATTCCGGGGCTCCAACGCTTGAATCGCTGGAGATGGTTCGGTTCATCTTTGGCGGAGCTTTTCTCGTGGAGCTTGTGGGCGGGTTCACAGCGCTACTGCAGCCACCAATCGCGTGAGAGGGGGGGAGAGTGGCTGCATGCCAATCACAAGTAGCTCCAATCGCGTCGGAGGTTACAATTCCACTGCTCTTCCGAGAGGGAAACCGCCGAGGAGAGAGCAAGCCTCGTTATTGCAAAATGTCATTGCAAAACTCTCAAAATGTTCCCAGTTCATGCTGGGATAATGATATAAAATTTGTGGTTGAAGTAAGGGCAAGAATTTCCGAGAGGAAAAGGCAAGCAGAACAAGAGTTCTCAAGACGTCAGCCAATCAGAGCGTGGTTGTGTGTAACCAATCACAGCTGCGCTTTTTTAAGAAGGCGGGACAGCAGGAGGGAAGACAAGCAGAGCGACGCTCCCCCTGCTCCAAGCGCCTGATCACGCCTGATCAGCGCGTACGCTGGACGGGGACAACGCTGTCATATGTGAATCAGGCCTAAGCCTGGCGTGCTTCCGGGGAGGCAGTGTAAGCCTGGCGTGCTTCCGGGGAGGCAGTGTAAGCCTCTGGGAAGGGACATTGGATATTGACGCAACCCGGCACAGATATTCCCTCCTCCTCCCAGACCGGGCCAGCTAATGGCTCCCTCCCTCGCCACCCCTGCCCACCCTCCCCATGCCTTCCCGCCTCCTAGCGCAGCACTCATCTGTGATGGTCGGCTCGGGTCCTGGGCAATAGCAGAGTGAGCGTCAACTGAGCTTCATGTCCTAAGAGTGAATGAACTTATGATACTCTCGCCTATGCTACACAGTAGTTTAGATGTAAGCAGAAAAATATACCACATACATCATATAGGGTATATTTACCACGTAGCGTATACCAAATATACCACATAGGGTATAAACATACCATATAGGGTACCACAGAACATAGACTGTTCTGGCAATTGTCTATGTGTAGTGACTTGCAATTGATTGCCGTCTGTTCTGGCAGGGAACAGCCTTTATGAGCCCAGGAGGAAGGAACATGGGTGTATCCAATGAAAGGCTGGACTCAGCACAACTGGGAAGGTAGTCGCCTTTGGCCAGCACTTGTATTTTGGAGCGTGGTGGCCTAGGATTCCTGCCTTGCTCAGAGCCTCCGAACACTCAACTTCACAAATTAATCCCTGCCCTAGTTTTCTTACGCTTCGATTCTTCTCCCTTTCCAGTCGTCTCTTCTTCTTTTCGCACTTTTGACCAGATGGTGCTCATTTACTCTGCCATTATGCCAAAATAACTTCAATACAGTTGATGTCGTCTTTTCTTCAAGGCGATCTTTTCCTCCTTCCCAGCTGCTCTTCCCGACTTGCTTCCTGTTGGACTCCCCAAAGCAATCTTTTCTGCTCACAGCCCCTTCATGTGCTTTTAATTCACACCTGTTACCAGCCACCAACATTTTGCTTTCACGGAAGGTACATCCGCCAGCAGTCTGGGGGTGTCGCACTTCAAAACCAAGAGGTGCAAAGTCCCTCTATTGATTTCGAGAACCAGCAGATAAGAGAAAGCAGCCTCCCTGATCTTTTTCTTCATTTGGGTTCCCGGTGAAAATGTAATCAAATATTCACTTTTGACAAGTATGAGCTTTCAGAAACTGCATGTGCATTTTGCATTCAGGAGGATTTAGTAATAGGACTCCCCTCCTGCAATCTAGACAATCCAAAACGCTTCCATCTCAAGCTTACGTCCTCACTCTACATAATGTGTAGAATTGGGTTTGAGTCATGTGCATTGACTCTGTTCTGACCTTCAGTTGAATGAACAATCCTTGCCTGCCTTCTGCCCGAGTTCAAAAGTGGTATCTTTTGACTCTTGCTTACTAAAAAAACCTGTCACATGCAAGCTGGAAAACCGTTCACCACTTAACATTTGCCTGTGTATCCTAGTTCTTTATGGCCAATTTTCAATTTTAAAAACTATAACTCCTTGCATTTGAGGGTGATTTAAAAAAAAAAAATCTTCCTTTTCAATCTCCAAGGTATCAACGTAGTACATTTAATTTAAAATCCTCCACTTTCATTTCAATTTTTTTTTTTGTCAACCACTTAGAAGAGCTCGACTGCCGCAGAGCAGCTGATGATGTGCGATGACCTTACGGAACTAGAATTTCCCACTTTAAGGCTCCGACATTGATTTTTATTCCTCTTTGCTCACGGAGGTCCAAAGTGTCTGTCACCCATCATGACACTTGTGAAGTGGCACCGCTTTTGAGGCAGAAGTAGTCACGTTAGCGCTATTATTAAAAAAAAACCCACCAAAAACCTCGGATGCCCTTTTGCTTGCAACTCTTCTGCTCCTAATTAACAGGACTCGCGCCAGGTGCCCTCTCGGTACAAAATGAGCCCTGGTAGCTGCTGCACTGTGCAGCCTTCGAAATTGGGCATTTTGTAAAACATTCTTCCGATGCCAAGATATCCCCTGGGACTTCGCGCCATCAGGTCATCAGGCTTTGCTTTCACACTTGAGGTCCCAGTTCTACGTTTTGAAAGGAACTGGGAAGCAATGTTCCGTCTACCCTTGCTGGTTCTGTTGCAGAACAGTAGCTAAGCAATCCAACTAATCCAGAAGTAAATCCCATTGAATTCAATGGGATTTATTCCCAGCTCGGCGTGTATAGGATTGCGGCCTCAGAGTATGAACTGGGAACTTGAACCCTCAGCCATGAACTCACTAAGACTAAACTAGTCAATATGATAAGCATGTCTTCCTCTGCTCACTGGGGCAAAGAGAACAGAGGCGTCGTCTGATATGGGGCGGTGGTGCGGTGGGCCCCAGGGCGTAGGGGCGGAGAGGCTCGGGGGGGCAGGAGCCTCCCCAAGTTCCATGTTTTTTTTTTCCTTTTTTTTCTCTTTTCGGCGATTTTTCGCCGATTTTAAGTAAAAAAAAAAAAGCGGGTATTTTAAAAAGTATGTATGCTTTGCCGGCACTAACTTGAATAGGACGTTCCCTCGAAGATCTTCCTGCTCCCGGGCGCTTCTCCCTGCGCCCGTGAGCGGGACTCTGTACCGCCCCCAGCAGCACTTTCCGTAGTTTGCGCATGCGCAGACCCACGGAGTCTCCAGGGTCGTTCTGGGCATTCGCAAATTCCCTGGAGCGTCCCTGGAGACGCCGTGGGTCTGCGCACGCGCAGTACAGAATCCCGCGGCCGGGCGCACAGAGGAGCTCCGTCCAGGAGCAGGAAGAACATCGTCGAGGGAACGTCCTATTCAAGTTAGTGCCGGCAAAGCATACATACTTTTTAAAATAGCCGCTTTTTTTTTACTTAAAATCGGCGAAAATAAGAAAAAAAGGCAATAAAACTGTCAAAAATAGGTTCCGATTTTTGACAGTTTTATTGGGGCCGTTGCGTTTTCCGCCCCAGATGGGGGGGCACCTGGCGACGCCACTGAAAGAGGCACCTTTTAAAAGGGTGTCTTCTTATATTTTGCAGGCCGAGAGCAATGTTCCATCTTCACCCCAGCACGGCGCATGGCTGTTGCTGGTGTCTCTTTTAGGTTGTGAGCCCTTTGGGGACAGGGAACCATTTATTTATGGGCCGGCACAATCCTGTCGAACTTTAGACTGGCGGAGCGACCACTCTGCTCGTCTTGGGTGTTGCAAACGTGCGGTCTAGGGTGAAGTATAGGGGGTTGCAAACGTTTGTGGTACCCAGTGAGTAAGCAGTGCTGGTGGAGAGACTTGTGTGGCACCTCTGGCGCCGTAAAACAGAGCAGCGCTATGGCAGGAAGATAAGTTCCCACCGGGCAGTGGGGAGGGTGGAACAGAGGCATTCTGGGAGTGGGGAGATTGGTCTCCTGGGCCCGGGAGGTGGGAGGGATCGGCAGAGGATGCCTCCACCAATATCTTTTCCCCCTTCCTGGGTCTGTTGCGCCTTAGACGGGCCTCTCAAATGTACGCCAGCAAAACTGCATTTGAGAAGTGCATTTGAGGAGACACATCAGGGCGGCTGGCGCATTACACAGTGGATACATCCCTTTACGGCTGCCAGCTGCGCCGGAGCAGGCCCAATCCTGCTCAGGATGCGGCGGACGCCTAATGTGCGCCAGCACATCCTGCTAGACCAGATTGGGCTGCCCACTATGTAAACTGCCTTGTGAACTACTTTTTTTTTAAAAGCAGTATATAAATACTCTTAATGATGATGATGATGATGTCATTGACTGCTTTGGTGGTTGTTTTTATCTTCCTATAACAGCCATATAGGATCGGGAGTATGGCACGGAAGTAGAGGGTGTTTACGCCCTTTAAGGCTGTGTTGCATTCCACCCCAAATTCACACCTTCCTCAAGGCTTCTATGGGCCCCAAAATTGTCAACTGCTCCCGTACCCTCCACATCATCAGGCCATTAGACTTCTTATTTGCTTCTCATTTGCTTCTCATTCCACTTTTTCAACATTTGGGTGCCAATCTTCTATAAGAACATCAGAAGAGCCCTGCTGGATCAGACCAAAGGCCCGTCTAGTCCAGCTTCCTGTATCACACAGTGGCCCCACCAGATGCCTCAGGGAGCACATACCCAACAAGATAACCTGTTTCCTGCTGTCACTCCCCTGCACCTGGCACAGAGGAAAACCTACTTCCAAAGCCATGTGTTATCTAAGAGAGATATGCAACTATTAAATTCGTCCCTACAGAGGATTTTTTAAAGCCTCACCCAGTTTGCTTGCCCATGCTAAAATCATAGTTGTTTATTTCAAAACATAGGTCAGCTCGGACGTATGCAATGAATAGCAGACCCCCATTCAGAGCTTTTCTCTTAGGTTGTCATTTTTATGTTAATTGAATGCCTTTGTTAATCTAATAGAGTTTAGATTTATGGCAGGTTCTCTACCTTGTCATATCCTAATCAATACATATTCCAACATTTAGATGGACAGATGAGAAAATCTGCCTCCTGTCTGCACTTCTGTTCTATCAACTGTCAATAATTCCTAATTTGAATCCTTCAGATGATCAAATTTATGGGTTTTAGTATATTGCATTCATCAAAGAAATTAACTTTTGGGAGGAATGATGTTAAAGGTCAGAATCTTGGAGGAGCAGTATCTGTTTCTGTCTCACATGCGGACATGCAAAGATAAGGAGGATGCAGATGTTTATCTGGAAAAGCCGTGCAGGTGGTTGTGTCATCCACATCATAGCCACATCATCTGGTGGTAGCGGCTGAAAAGGACGCAAAATATGATCTTAAGAATGCCAAGATGCTTTACGGCCATCCCTTTTGCCCTCGTTTTCTGTGCATAACAGGGTTTTAAAAGACCCTACCTTGTTTGGTTCACGTGGAAGCATTTTATCGTTCTTTAAAGCTGACGTGGTTCTCAAATTGGCTTACATGAAATCAGCAATGGATCTAACAGGTTGTCCGGTGGCCTCAGTGAGAGGAGGAGGGACCCAGTCCCACCTGGGGAAGTAGCGGATAGTGACACTTTGCGTCACTGGTGGTAGCTCCTCCTCCTCCTCCTCTCAGGGAAGTCGATGGTTCTATAGACCTCTGTGACTACAATGCTTGGTAGCAAAGCAGCCTCTGCTACAACAGCCAGGATAGTGTAGTGGTTTGGGAGTTGGACTTAGACCTGGAAGATCCAGGTTCAAATCCCTGCTCAGCCATGAAGCTTCCTGGGTGACCTTGGGCCAGTCACTATCTCTCAGCCCCACCTACCTCACAGGGTTGTTGTGAGGACAAAAAGGAGGGGAGGAAATATGTACACCACTCTGAGCTCCTTGGAGGAAGGGCGGTATATAATGTGAAAAATAAATAAATAAATAAATAAATAAATAAATAAATAAATAAATAAATAAATAAACTGGTGGCTGCTGGTGGCAACGGAGAAACTCATGTATGAAAGGGTTGGTTGGTTGGTTGGTTGGTTGGTTGGTGGGAAACTCACCATGCCACTCCCCTGGCAAACCTATTGTGTAGCCGTGAGCCAGTTTTCACCACCACATCTTGCAGCAAGGAGTTCCACAAGTCAATTTTGTAAATGCGATGGAATACCTCCCTCTATCTGTCCGGAATATACTGCCCATCAGTTTTATTGGGCAACCTCCCTGACTGGTATTCTGCTATTATTCTGGTATTATGAGAGGGAGACACACACACCCACCCAAAAGAAAGCTCTGTTCTCTTCACCCTCTAATGCACTGTTTCTCAAAGTTCTCCCTGCGAGGCGAGGAGAACTTTGAGTGCTTGCGGTGGTGGAGACAGCAGCGGTGATAATCTTGGGGATTGCCACCGCCATGCTTTCCCCACCCCTTAAGGGGGCAGGGAAAGCATCCGGTTCTCCTGGTGGGTTCCTTTATTACCCACCAGGAGAACCTTTGGGTAATAAAGGAACCCACTTTATTACCCAAAGCATTTGGATTCCCACGTTTACTTTCTCCTACCATGTGGTGATTTTCTTATGTAAGCACCTTCACCCCATGATAACGGCTATATTTTCATATGTAGCTGTATTCATGCATATGTCTTTTTAAATGCATTGTTGTTTGAGATTCCGTTAATAAATGAAGGTAGTACAAAATGTGGTTTTAAATCAGTTTAATAAAATTATTCATGTAGATTTTAAATCATTTTTACAGCTGATTTAACATTTGTGACTGGTTTATAGATTATGATATAGGATGGCGTTTGCATCTTTGCAATTTTATTCCAATTTAGAAACAGTACAAATATTAATTTTTGCTCTGATAATGGAGCCTTTGAGAATTAAACTTGTCTTTTCTTTATGCACATTTTATGAGAATGCTTTAAATATGATTTTTAATATTTTTGGAGACTTTATTGCAAATAAAGGGTTTTTTTTAAGTGGGTCTTAGCTGCAATATGTCTGCAAAAGTTTCCATCCCTACCCATGTTAATGTTTTCTTAGTTACTTTAGTGATATGATATACATGGGAATTATTATTCATAAAATGAGACACTGGTAGAACCAATAAGCTATAGCAAGAGAACACAGTAAACCAGATGAGTGAAGTAGCCAATAGCCAAATATACTGCTGCTGCTATTACCCTTGCCATTGCTATCCATACTAGTTTCATCCAGTGACACTGGTTATTAGGAGATTTAGGATGGACAAAAGGAGGTACAGTACTCCCCCCATATCCGCTGGGGATATGTTCCAGGCCCCTCCGTGGATACTTGAAACCATGGATAGGAGCAAACACCCCTCCATGGTTTCCTGAGGGGCCCCCCCCGCCTCCCCTGCAGGCAGGCGTGTGCGCCCCCCCCAGCTCTTATTTTTCTTTCAGCAAGCTTCTTCCTTAAAAGAAGCAAGTTTCTTCCTTAAAACAAACACAGAAGCAGCCTCCATTGCAGGCAAGTAGAACAAGACTAAGTCCTAGAGAGGCTCTGCAAGGTTTCTGTTAACCTTGCAGAGCCTCTCTAGGACTTAGTCTCATTCTACTTGCCTGCAATAAGCAGCCAGAGGCTGCTTCTCCTGTTTGTTTAAAGAAGAAACGAAGCTTACTGGGAAAAAAAGTAAAAGCCTGGGGGGGGGGCGCGATCCGTGGATAACTGAAACCGTGGATAGCGGATCAGTGGATATGGGGGCCCACCTGTACTTCTTTACACAGCACATAATTAGTCTGTGGAATTCATTGCCACAATTTTTGGGGATGGGAGCTTGCATGGATAGCTTTAAAAGGGGATTGGACAAAGTCATGGAGGACAGGCCAATCATTGGCTACTCGTCACGATGGCTGTGCGCTACCTCCAGGTCCAACAGCTCCCTGCCTCTGAACATCAGTTGCAGGGAAGCAATGGTGGGAGAGATGTCGTCTGCCTTTCTCTCCTGCATCTGGGTTTCCCAGAGACATCTGGTTGACCACTGTGAGGAAGACGATGCTGGACTAGGTAGATCATTGGCTTGATCCAACAGGGCTTTTCTTATGTATTAAAGAGGCAGTGAGGTGTAGTGGTTTGCATGCTGATCTAGGACAGAGACTCCGCTTCGAATTCCTACTCAGCCGTGAAACGTATTTTGGGTCAATTACTCTTTTTTTAGCCTAATCTACCCTACAGGGTTGTTGTGAATGGTAGTAAAGAACCACGTACCCCACCCTGAGCTCCTTAGAGGAAGGCCAGTAATGTAATAAATAATGTAATGTAGTCAACAAACAAATACTCCTGGGAAGGACAGGAATGTTTTCAATTAAGGCCCTGTCACCCCGCCACGATGATTGGCATGGTGGGGCTGGTCTGCTGTGGTGCAGCCTGTTATGTCAGCAGTGGTGGGCTGGCTGGCTGGCTGGCTGGCGATCGCGGCCTGTGGCTCGCCGGAGGGCCACGGAGAGCCATCGGCTGCTGGGGAATGTGGCTGCGCCCTCCTGGAAAGGAGCCCCCGGGCCTACAGCTTGGGCTGGCGTAAGCTCCCATGGCCAAAGCAGGACGCTAAATGGGAATGTGCAGGGTGCAAGTCCACAGAGCCGATGAGGGCCCAACTGAAGACATCTGGCCCATTGGCTGCCGCACAGGTTGTTGCACCTTTGAACTTTGTGTGGAAAAAAATATACAGCTCTTAAGTGATACCTACCATCACGTTCCAACTTGGAATCTCCACATTTCCAACTTGGAGTTTGCGTATCGAGGTAGGAAACATGGACTCGCCACCCAACTCTGTGTGTTCTTAATACTAGGTTATAGGGTGCTGCAATTCACGAGGAAGCTAATGAGCTTTCTCCCCGTGTGCCCTGGGAGCAAACCTGATTGGCCAGTGGGAAGGGGAAAATGCAATTCCTCGTAACTCTCTCCCCACTGGAGGCTCCCAGGCATCTCCTGGGAGACAAGGACCAGGCTGGCCAGTAAGCTGGGGAGGGGGGCGGAGAAGAGGAGGTGAAAGCTATGGGGTAGAGGGGGAGGAAAGCCCACCATGGTTGCGAGGTCACATGTAATCAGGTCGTTGTCCCAGGGCCTGACACACTCTGGTACCGGCCCTAACACATGGCGATCAAAGATGGGCCAACAGGAATCACCCCAATCCCTCCCTTCATGTGCTCTACACAGATCCATTGTGTGAGTGGGGTTTTAGAATGAAATGAATATGGATTCAAACCACATCCACCACACTTTAGATTTCTCTGTCCTGCTGTGGCTAGAAGTTACCCATTGTGCCCCTGGGGTCCAAAACGTGGGGTAAAAAATACCATCAACAAATGCAATAACACAAACATATATTACAAGTATTGTACTGAGTCCTTAGTATCATGATCTAGCAGAAATAAAAAGCAGGGAGGTTAATCAACTCTTCCACCACTCTCAAAAAAGTGTATCCAAAGCTCCGTTGACAACACAGCAATACGGAATAGCATGTTACCATGGCTTTCTTTCTTTTCTTTTAATTCTGTGGCCCAAAAAGGCCACCGGGTTATTTGCACTCCTGCTAGAATTAGAGCAGCTGATGGAGTCAATAAATATTAGGGCTTGAACTTGCGTTCTGTAGAGTCCTGGGGATACTATAGTTGCAGGCAGGTATGATGGATTTCCCCAAGGAAGTGTCCGGCTCTCTTGTGAGATGCCGTTATTACCTTGTCGTGTTTACAAATGTCCACTGACATCCTGCCAAAGTTGCCGGGGCTAGAAAAATGCTACATATTCTGTTTTTAATAAAACTTTAGGTTGCATATTGTGGTCACCTACAAATAAGCATAGTGAAGTTTGTGTCCTTGTGACACAGCATCTCACGGAGCAGCTGTAAATCAAGGCTGATCAGAGCCTGCTAGACATACTTTAATAAAAATGAGCTTTAATTTTGCAGCGGAATGAGAAAAAGCAGAAGGAGAATGAAACCCTCTTTTCCGGTGAACGTCTTCACTCGCCCTGCTCAGAAGCTTTAGCTGGAGATATCAGAAATCGAAGCCGGGACTTGATACGGGCAATGCATGCACTTTGCCATCGGTCTGTGCCCCTCCATTATAGGTACAGCCTATTACAGGTTCTGCGCTTCCTTTGGGGTAGCACAAAAATGTCACATAGAATGAAATCCAAAGCAAATTTCAGGGTTCATTCGAACCCTCGAAATTTCGAGGGACATTCGAGCCAAGCGAGTTTCTATAAAACAAGTGCAAGTCTCGGAAGGATTCTGCATATCCTTTTTTCCCCTTTGTTTTGTTTTGTTTTTTAATTACTTGTTTTGAAATATGTTATCTGTCTTGAAAAAAAAACCTGTCTTAATTACCTGTTTGAAATATGGCTTAGTTGTGCTGACCTACCTTTCAAGGCTGTTGTAAATTACTGTAGAATTTTGAGCATTCTACAGCACGTGATTCTCAAACTGTGGGTTGGGACCCACTTGGTGGGTCGTGACCCGATTTCTGGTGGGTCCCACAGAGCCTCCAATGAAAACATAGGTGATGGAAAGATCAGATAACTAATTGCCTCAAGCCCTAAGGCTATTCAAAAATCAGATAGAATTGCCCTACAAAGAGCTGAGCTCCTGCAGGTTGCAAGATAGCTGCTAATTGCCCTGCAAACAGCTGAGCTCCAGCAGTTTGCAAGCTTGTGTAAATATAGGGAGATAAATGTTTGAGCATCTTTTTTTCTGGTGTTTCCCCCCCCCCCAAGTCTGTCAATGGCAGGTAGTGGGGGCAGGTGAAGGCTGAGTCACATAACTAAGCCCCTCAAGCCTTGAAGCTATTTGTTACGGCTGCCTCATTACGAGAAATGGATTGAGTTTTTGTAAATAAATAAATAAAAAATATTTCTACTTTTTTGAAAGTCTCGTAAAGCTAGGTGGTCCCGATAGAGTGTTGTTTTAAAAAGTGGGTCCCAGTGCTAAAAAGTTTGGAAACCATTGAAGCAGCATATGAAGTCTTAACAATCTTAGTACTTCCTTCTGGAACTTTTTCTTGGTTGATTACTCGGAATTCGTGTGTGCGTGTCGTGTGTATGTAAATTCTAATATTCTTCAATAGGCATGAAGTCATCAGACACACACAGTTCACATAAGAAGCATGTACCCCGAAATACTATTTTGCACCAACTCACAGGGCCTTGGAGATAGAATGTGTCTTTGTTTTCTGCTGGTAGGATGCTTAATAGCTCAGGAATCTTTTTGACCTTCATTTTTTCTGGTCTTTTTTTTTTTTTGTATCCATGACGACATGACAGAATACATGTAATTAGCTCAAGGATGTTGTAAGAACGATTTTCTTTTATTTTTAGGGCAGTGTGTGATATGATATCTGCAAGCATGTTTATGATGCGCAAGAGGCTTAGCTGAGATCTGCCAAGAGCTCTAGTCAAGCAGATGGTGACCCCTGTTTGAACTTGCCCTCTCGTTCAATTATTCAGCTGTATTTAATTTTCCTCCATGTGGCAAACGCTGCTGTGCTGCCGGAAATCCTCTAGGTGGCGCTGAAGACCACTTTTAAAGCTCTCGGTTTTGGGGGGGGGTTGTTATTTTAATGTTCAAACTCATTTGCAAAAATGTGAAGAAGGCATATCATTAGTTAGGGGTTCAGAAGTAGGTGGATTATGAGTTTTAGCCTTTGAACAATGCTTTCAGTTTAAGATCAAATTATGAAGGAAAAGGAGACTCTTTTTGGTCAAATGGTATATGAATGGGTAATAAGCTCTAAGTAATCTGCATTTTAATGAGACGTTTGATAGATTCTTAGGTTTAATATTTGGCCAAATAATTATTTTGAATTCTTCCGTTATGTAGTTAGAGGTCTATCTGTAACAGTGCATTATATTATGGTTTCATTTTGAAGATAATTCCTACTTAATTTGTATTAAAATTATTAGCAGTGCCTTAGCACAGTGCTGGGGGATAAGTAAATGTTACATAGTACTATTTATTGCTTTCAAGCATTAATACTTATTTACAAGCAGCTTAGAAATAATAGCCAGTATCATCATTAAAACAGATACAGTTGGCCGGAGATTCATGATCAGTCTGACGTTAGCTTTGGAACTCAGGACGTATGCAAAAAGCAGCTATCATACTACTAGATACAGTATAATAAATGTCGTACGAAAAAAGACCGTCGTCACTTCATTTTGTGAAGGCCACAGTTTTCAGTTCTGCTACTGAGATTCAACTGCACATTCAAATGATTCTGGAATTGGTGTGTATCACGTGTGCGATTCACAAAAGAAGATCAGAATCCATTTTGTCAGGTTGTGTGGTTGCAGTTCTTCGTTTTTCGAGTGGCCCTGCTTCCTAGGGTGTCGAGACGAACACTTTGTGAGTTCCTATGTAGAAAATGAATTGATCCAAGTTGCGTAATAATTCATTAACACTACACAAAACAGCTGTAAAATTCTGCACTCCTCAAATATCTGCTTCCTTAGAGTAGACAGAGACATGAAGGTAATTCTGGAGAGAATAAATAGGGAAAACAGTGATTGGGGTCTTGCAAATGACTTCTTCGCCTGTGTATTTTATGGAACACATCTCAGTCCACAGCTTACTGAAGCTGGAGAAAATCATCTCAGCTCCATGCATTGCCCATAACAGGTTTGTGGATCAGGCGACAAATAAGGTGTGTTCTGATGAGAAGCTCAGTTCGTTTTGAATGCGATGATTGAACAGGTAGAGACAATTAATTTGGCAGGATGACTCTTTTTCCTAAAGAATGAAGGAACCACACAGTTTCAAAGCTTTTTCCCATAAGAAAACCAGGACCATACGAGACTCGAACTGTACCAACATTTTAGTTATACTTTTAACAAGAAGTTGAGACTAACACTGGCGTTACAGTTTAATAATAATAATAATAATAATAATAATAATAATAATAATAATAATAATAATAATAATACCACCCCATATGGCAAAAAGGCTAGGAACAGGAAAGCATATATTGGTCGGTGGTATAGGGAAATCTAAGGCTGCAGTCCTGTGCACACTTACCTAGGAGTAAGCTGCACTGAACTGAGTGGGACTTACTTCTGAGTAAATGTCCATAGGATTGAGCTGTAAGGCACCTAGGTATGTTTAAAAAGTAAAAGGAACCAGATGTGCAGGTAAATTAGATTTTATTATTGGAGGTAGGAGAGTTTGCTACTAAGATATTCCAAATTTGGCAACCAGAAAATCACTTGCAATATTGGGTATAAATTATGCAGATGAAACAATTTGCATAAATATTGCAACATTGCATCCTTCTGGTTATACAATTTTATGCCTTTTTCCTCCCTGAATTTGGATTGTTTTGTCTCCCTCTCCTAAGGAACTGGGAAAGGAGGAATACAGCGAACCCTCAATTTAATGGGCTTTGGAAAGAATGGGCATGACCTGCTTCATTAAAAAATCTGGTCGTATATGTTTTGTGAATGTGCGTGTGCTTTCCTTGAAATGCATTTGGATTTCAAGGACTTTGGGCATTAACAGACACACCTTCTCCATTGATCCATCAAATCAAGGGCTCACTGTATTTGGATATGTGGAGGAGTAGAGGTCAATAGTATTTGTCTGTTAATGAAGTAAGAGCGAATAGGGATTGGCAATGAGAATGTACTTGGAGACATGTTGAAGAAAGAATTCCTACCTACCGACCAGATATTTTATCTACGAGCTGCAGGCACAACCAGCTTCTGCACTCGTGACTCTATTATGACACCACTCTGGGGATGAACATGTCGCCACATGTTTCAATGCATCTTTTCTCAATATAAAATTCTCCTGACCACTTGGCGCGATGACACCGACAAGCAACTAACACAAGTTCATCGGTCTGTGCGCACTACGATACGCGAAACACTTGGCAAATGATCATCTGGGTCAACTCTGGTTTGCAGCTGTACAGATCCGTAGAATTCATGGCAGTTCTAATTAAAAGAGGGGTGGTGTTGGCTTGGCAGCTTGATGGAATTACCGGTATATCCCCTTTTTAAACAACCTTGTAATGTAACTCTATGCTTCTATGTTTACCAAGGGCAGCCCCGATTTTCTGGTTTCTAACCCTAGTAGAGCAGGGTCAAACTCCATGTTACTCTAGGCACATGTTAGCAAGTGTACGCTTGGTGTTTTAAGGTTAAAGAGCAGCCAGAGTGTGCCACTCCCATATGGAACAAGACCATGGAAGACAGGATGGGGTCCTTAACCTTATCCCCTGCTATGGTTATGATCCAGTCACATATACACACTCCATGCCCGCTGTTTGCCAATAGCAGCTGTGCACTCCTTGTCTCTTCACACGTACTATGAAGTGCACAGCTTGTCTCTTCACACGTACCAGTTGCTGAGGTCTGCTTTGAACTGTTGATAACCTATTGCAGGACTACGGTGTTTTTTAGCGCCTCTTTGCCTCAACAGTAAACACCCTCTTGGCTCTTAATGGTGGAGGCCAGGCTATTGCAGCATCTATGAATCCAGCGTACATAGTACAGCCTTCAGCCATGTGTGGAGGCAGTGACAGGGAGACCTTTGGCAGTGATCTTGGGTGCAGTGCTCGAAATATCAACCCTGTGTTCAGCTCCTGGAGAGCATGCAAAGCCTGTTGACCTTAATGGAAGCATAATGCAAGCTATTTATGGTGGTCATGTGGTGGAGCTGATTGCTAGTAAAACCTAAAGCTCACACCTGGAAGCTGACAATGCTGAAATAAATGTTGTCACTGATCTCCCGTGGACTGATATCTACCAACTTTGAGGAGAACTTGTTTTGAATGAGTATTGCGTTTGAACATGTGTGCTATCAGAAATTTTCAAAACACTTAACTGGTTCAACCCACCACCTTCTTGAATGGGTTGAGTGGGAACATGAAGTAATGATGTTAACTATTTTGGCGTGTGTGTGTGTGTGTGTGTGTGTGTGTGTGTGTGTGTGTGTGTGTGTGTGTGTGTGTGTTGATACTGAAGTGGTAAGTGATAGATTTAAAAAAAAAAATCCCATGCAAAGCTACCAGCCAAAGTACTAATATAAAGAGCAGCTCCATAAAAACGTACCATACATCAAGCAGTATATTTTAACAGCCACCTGGAAGTACTCTTTGTCCGTCAAACGACATCCATAAAGCCTCCTAGACATATGTCATAATCTTTCTTCATGTTCCATTTGCATCAATGTTGCCAGTTAAACCCAACATATTCCCTAAGTGCCTATTAAGTCCAGTGCACCTCTCAAAGGTTTAAGGTAGCATTTACTGATGCAAGCAATCACAAATATATTTAGCTTAATACTACCTATTGATTCCCTTCCTTTTCTTGAACTATTGAGCCCTTGTTAATGTGCCTGGTCATATTCAGCACAACCTTTGTTTAATAAGCACTTCTGTTCAGTATAGGAACTCCAGTTTCAACTTTCCTATTATTAATATAGCATCAAAGGGCCCAAAAAGACTAATTATGGGGTTTTTCTGTCCATGAAAAATTAAAATATACCAAATAGTTGGGTTTTGTTTTGTTTTTGTGTTCTGCCTTTGTATTAAAAATCAGTTGAGGATTAAACTTTAACCTCTTGCACAGAATCAAATGCCTGTGTAGACATTCCATAAGAATGCAAGAAGAGCCCTGCTGGATCAGGCCAAGGGCCCATCCAGTCCACCTTCCTGTATCTCGCAGTGGCCCCACCAGATGCCTCAGGGAGCACGCAAGACAACAAGAGTCCTATATCCTGTCACCACTCCCTTGCACCTGATAGTCTATAGGTGGGCCCCCGTATCCACGGATTCACTACCCACGGTTTCAGTTATCCACGGATCGCGGGAACCCCCCCCTTGCACCTGGCCTCCAGAGGTAGGCTCCATTGGATCCTTCTTCCACTGGAAGAAATTGGAACCCTACCATGCAATCAGCGAATATGTGGAGGGCTGCTCCAGTGGGTTCCATTGTGATGTTGGGACACCCACGGGCCACACTGTCCCACATTTTCATATGCAGCTAGGCATATTAAAGGGGCCTCTAAGAACATCAGAAGAGCCCTCTTGGATCAGACCAAAGGTCCACCTAATCCAGCATCCTGTCTCTCACAATGGCCCCACCAGATACCTCTGGAAAGCCCTCCACACAGGAAGCCAAACCTGTTGTCAGGCTTTAACATTAAAAAAAAGTCCATTCTGAGTTTAAAAAGTTGCTGGTTAAAAAAAAAAAATTACGTTGACAAATGTTGAAACTGGTCCAAAGTTTATCAGATCAAATATGGACTCTGTGCTCCATACTGTTTACAGAGCTGAATGTGATGATGATGATGATGATGATGATGATGATGATGATGATGATGATGATGATAGTTGTTATTGTTGTTGTTGTTTTTAAGGGGGGGAGAGAACATTCTCCCAAACTGTTTATTTTTTATTACACCATTTAATCTCTGTAATGTCAGTATCATTAAACATAAGTAATGGAGGGTAACAGACCCATCTTTTGGAAAGGCAGAGTTCGCCTGTGGCGTCTTCCACAACTACAAAACTACCTCACAGTAACTTTCCTCCCTTTTTTATGAATAATTCCCTAAGTCATCGAGGACCCCTTAAAATATATATATCTTCCACTCCTCTCTCTTTCTCTCCTCCATTCCCTAACTCTGGATCCCCCCCTCTGCTTTTTTCTCACCATGTAACCTTTCATTTGAACAGATCTGTGAATAAGATTTTCGAATGGCTAGATAATACATACACAGAGATGTTAAAAGATGCCGCCTTCACTGGGTGTCTGGCTTCCTTTTCTCCGTTCTTTTTTTCCCGTTTCTTTATCCTGAAGGTGGCAGTGAAAGAGAGAGAATCGCCGCTTCTCTTTGAAGCTCGCAAAACAGATGGGCTGTCCCCTCTCTGTTCCCCCTCTCCCCTTGTGCCCATGAGTGGCGACAATGAAAACTACTGCTCCTCTAAAGTGCTTGGGCTCCGGTGGTGGAAGAAAAAGTTGCCCCCCCCCCGCGCCAGCAGAGCTTGGCACAATCGAGCACTATCCTAGCCAAGCTTTATAAATAAACGAATGGGTTGAGCCACTTTGGGTCCATCCCCACCCCCCTCTCTTTTAGTCCTTACCAAGATAATTGAGTATCATAATGGTGGGAAAGGACCGCAGTCATCATTTGCTGCCTGTCAGGTATCAGTACTCATCTTCCTGTCATCCGTCACCATTGAACCACTCTGTCATCTTTCCCCAGCCTTCAGCACCGCTCCTTCTCATTGTGTTCATTATCTCGAGCTCAGACCAATTCCCCCTCCTCCCTCCCTCGCTCTCCCTCTCCCCCCCAACCTCTGTAAATGCATCTTTGTGCGACTCTCAGTCTTCTGATTATGAATCGATGATCATGTGGTGTAAGAGAGATAGATGGCTTTTAGTTCCATCTTGTCTTCTCTAATTGTAAAATATTAGTTACATTAGACTGTGTCTTTTGATTAATGGAACTTATTTGGAGTGGCCTCTCTCAGCCCTCCCCCTTCCAAAGTCCTCCACTGACTTTTGAGAATTGAGTGATTTCACTTAAAGTAGACAAATAGGTCCTTCAGCAAGGAGATAGCTAAGCTCTAATATCGGGCACAAAAGAAGCTCAGGGAGACAGAGTTTGTGTGTGTGTGTGTGTGTGTGTGTGTGTGTGTGTGTGTGTGTGTGTGTGTGTGTGTGTGTGTGTGTGTGTGTGTGATTTAAAAGAAAAGATTTCAACTGTGCTTAGACACACAGAGCATTTATTAATGCCGATGCATCTGTGCTATTTTGCAAATCCAGCAATTTGCATCAAAAGCAACAAAAAGCAAGGATCTATGGCCAAATGCATTTCAAATGAAATTAATCGGAGATAGAAATTAAGTACCTTGACGTACAAGCTAGGGATGAAGACGGTCAGTATGAGAAACTTTGATATATTAGTGGCAGCCAAAAAAATAAAAAATGTTATCTTAATCCTCCCTCTTATTACACTTTACAGGACATACCATCAGCAAAGCGTCTTTTTCTTTCGGCATCTGACACTGTGAAAAACATTTGTCCTTTAATACAGAATTTATCTTATTTGGCACTATTTACCTAAACATGGGTCTTATGATAAAGTCCAAGCTGTACACATGGAATGGCAGTTGGATACATCCCTTATTATAAATAATCACTGTCTATCTTTCCGTGTAAATTCAAGGACATGTTCACTTTCAGCCTATCAGTTCAATTAGAAAAGGTCTATTTACTGTCAATGTCTATATCTCAGGGAAATAGGAATGCACTAGTTCATAAACAAGTCAAACTACTGTTTTAAAAAAAACAACTAGTAACATTGGAGAGGATGCACCTGAAAGCTTTTACAGGACACACAGATAATTTAAAATGAATAAGTAAATAAATATGCAATGCATTATACCTCAATTCTTTTACAGTGATTTCTGAATTTAGTTCTGCCTAATACCTTAAACAGTGATTTTCTAATATACTTATACAGTGATTTGTGAATTTAGTTCTGAATGTAGATAGCATAATAAAAAGCAGAGATATCACCATGCCAACAAAAGTTTGCTTAGATGGTGTTCCCAGTAGCAATGTATGGTTGCGAGAGTTGGACCATAAGGAAGGCGGAGCGCCGAAGAATAGATGCTTTCGAACTGTGGTGCTGGAGAAGACTCCTGAGAGTCCCTTGGACTGCTAGGAGATCAAATCAGTCAATCCTAAATGAAATCAACCCTGACTGTTCCCTGGAAGGACAGGTACTGAGGCTGAAACTCAAATATTTTGGCCACCTAATGCGAAGAGAGGACTCTCTGGAGAAGACTCTGATGCTGGGAAAGATTGAAGGCAAAAGGAGAAGGATGAGATGGTTAGACAGCATCACCGATGCAATAAACATGAAAATGAGCGAACTCAGGAAGATAGTGGAGGACAGGAAGGCCTGGCGGGATATGGTTCATGGGATCACGAAGGTTCGGACACGACTTAACGACTGAACAACAACAAAATACCTAATAGGACCGCGGGGTGGTGCAGCGGGTTAAACCACTGAACCATGAGCTGTTGATTGAAAGGTCGGCAGTTCGAATAGGGGTGAGCTCTCGTCACTTGGCCCAGCTCCTGCCAACCTAGCAGTTCGAAAGCATGTTAATGCGAGTAGATAAACAGGTATCGCTTGCGGGAAGGTAAACAGCGTTCCGTATTGCCATGCTGGCCAAATGACCACGGAAGCGTCTTCGAACAGCGCTGGCTCTTTGGCTTTGAAACGGGGATGAGCACCGCACCCTAGAGTCGGACACGACTGGACTTAATTGTCAAGGGACACCTTTGCCTTTTTAATACCTTTCACCCAGTCGTGAAACCCAGCATCATCCATCCTGAAATAACTACTGTGGGGGACCTTTTGCTTTTGCTTGACCTTTTGCTCATCTTTAGTTTGGTGGTAGCTCTGCTCTTACTTATTCCTTCCGTATGTCCCATTGAAGTCAATGAGATTTACCAACTCATAAGGGCAGGATTACCAAAACCTCCATGTTCAGGGCTAGTGTCCCTCTAAATATTATGTTGGGGGCAAGCAATCGTACAAGGCCTCTATCTTCATGTTTTGCTTGTAATCTTTAGCTGTTTTAAAAAAAGATGCAGTTATACCTCCAGTACTGGTGGGGATCTGTTTTTGGAAAGCCAAGTGTTGTCTGAAACTGTGCTATAAGATATGTTATTAGAGGAAATGGCCTCACGCTACCCCAGAATGCACTGGTCCCATTGGCTACAATATCTGCCAATCCACCAAGCATGAAGAGCACTACAGAGAATCAGTGCTAAAGGAGCCAACGTTATAGGAGGTTTCATTATGTTAATGCTTTCAGTGACCAAGATGCCACTTCATGTATAGGGTGTCAGTTGTCTCCATGTTGAAATTAATCTGCAGAGCTTAGTGATCCCTGATTTCTTTCTACATGATCTTTTCAACCAAAGGTACAGGTGGGCCCCCATATCCACTGATTCACTATCCACGGTTTTAGTTATCCACGGATCGTGGGGACCCCTCCAGGCTTTTACTTTTTTCCCAGTAAGCTTCGTTTCTTCCTTAAAGAAACAGGAGAAGCAGCCTCTGGCTGCTTATTACAGGCAAGTAGAACGAGACTAAGTCCTAGAGAGGCTCTGCAAGGTTAACAGAAACCTTGCAGAGCCTCTCTAGGACTTAGTCTCGTTCTACTTGCCTGCAATGGAGGCTGCTTCTCTGTTTTAAGGAAGAAACAAAGCTTGCTGAAAGAAAAATAAGAGCTGGGGGGGGCGAGCATGCCTGCCCGCAGGGGTGGCAGGGCGGGGGGTCCTAAGGAAGCCATGGAGGGGGTGTTCACTCCTATCCATGGTTTCAGGTATCCACAGAGGGGCCTGGAACATATCCTCAGCGGACATGGGGGCCCACCTGTAGTTCTTACCTAGATGACTGAGATGGCCCCGGTACGTCTGAAGTGGCACAGGAAATAAAATGTCACCCTTGCTCCCAGTGCCTATATAGGCAGAACCCCCTGAGAAAGTCTGCTTGTCTTACAGACACGTCTTTGACTTCCTGTCAAAGTTCCCAGATACTTTTGCCTTGCAGGAAACTTGCAGGAAAGTTTCCTTGACATTCGCTTTGAAATTCCACTGCGTACAAACCAATGGTGCAAATACTTGTCATGTACAGAAATTCCCTGATGGATTTCACTTTTCTTCAAGACATTTGTTTGGTTTCCCTTGAACATTCTCAGATGTTTCTTCTTGGTAGATATTCTGAAATCCACTCCAAATCTCACTTTTTCAAATGACCCTATAGCAGCTCAAGCATCTTGCCATTCAGAATATTGATTCTCCTGTGAGGAGAGGGGCTCTTCCTGCAAGAAAATATTTTTTCCTCTCAATGAAACTCCAAATGTTTCATCAATGAGGCTGTTTAGTCAACCGGCCCAAGGAAAATCCAGTGCTATATAAATTGTTGTGTTTTCACTGACATAACTGTAGAGAGAGAAGTGTCCAGATGATTGTAGTTTGGAACAACTGAAGTCCAGGCAATAGCAGGTTGTACTTCAGTGACATTATGTGATGGTCATGAAAACTAATATCATTCTGCTCCTCCAAGCTCAAGAGAAATGTGCCCAAGGGTAGCTTGGTGTGCACATTATTTTTTATTTTTATTATTTTTTTCACATTTTTATACCGCCCTTCCTCCAAGGAGCTCAGCGTGGTGTACATATTTCCTCCCCTCCTTTCTGTTCTCACAACAACCCTGTGAGGTAGGTGGGGCTGAGAGATAGTGACTGGCCCAAGGTCACCCAGGAAGCTTCGTGGCTGAGTGGGGATTTGAACCTGGATCTTCCAGGTCTACGTCCGACTCCCAAACCACTACACCGTCCTGGGTCTGCAGGGAACAGAAAGTACAAGTTCTAGTGTTTCCTGTTTCTTGTTGCATTTCCTCTTTTGTTAGTGGACACAGAGGTGTCATCAGGGGGGGCGATGGGGTGGTGAGCCCCCGGGCGGCAGGCAGGTGGGGGGGTGTCAGGGCTGCCGCCGCCGGCGTGAATTGCCAGGGCTGCTGGCGTCGTCGTGAATTGCACCATTTGTCGGTGCAAATCGCGCCGTTCGTCGGCACGAGCGAGGAGTAGCGGCAGCGGGTTTGGCCCGCCCACCCTGTGTTGCGGTAGTGTCCTTAACGGCTGCAGCTGTTACGTCACTTCTGGCATGGGGGCCGGTCGACACTCCGCCACTGAGTGGACAGGTGCTAATGCAGGGGCAATTTGGGCATTTCCTAGCTGGTGAGACACATCATTTCTAGTATTTTGAATGGAATAGAGATGCAGCATAACAGGAAGCATGACTCATTCCTCTTTCTTGTTCTATTTGTATAATTCATGTCTTACTGCCTAGCAGCCACTAGATGGCCTAGATTGGCCTGTGGTGACTTAATGTGGGAAGTGGCCAGTTGGCTGTAGGCTTCTGTTATGTGGCAACTTGAATGTTACTGTGGCTCTGCAACTGTTTGCGCATCTAGAGAAGCATGGGAGCACATCAAGGCTCAGTTTACCACTTGACCAGAGTTTTTAGGTGAACACTAGATAGAGGTTAGAGCCATGAGGATAATCTAATAAAACTGATTGATAGTAGATCCAGGAAAGGCGAAAGAAAGTACAGCACGTCCTCATGTAAAGTTGTCGATAGGTTCTTCTTGAAAACTGCAACTTTAAGTGAAACGACTTATAATGAAACCAATTTTACCATAGGCTAATTGATAAACAGAAACGTTCCTGTGGCATTTTCCCAACAACTTTAAAATCAAATGACATTAAATGAAACAATTTTAAGTGAGGACTTGCTGTACCTAATGAATGGACTTCCCCGATGTAAGATATGGTGATGGCCACTAGCTTTGATGGCTTTAAAAGAGGATTAGATACATCCCTGGAAGGTTGGCCTATCAGTGAAACTTCATGTTCAGAGAAGATACCATGTAATAGCAGTTTCTGAAGAACAAGAGTGGATTACTTCCTCCAGGTGTTACTGATGGGCTTCCTGAAGACATGTGTCTGGCCACTGTTGAAATGATATGCTAGGCTAGATGGACCTTTAATGAAGCAGGATTCTTCTTGTGTTTGATGGGACAGTGTTCGCAAGTTAAGCAATAATCTGATCCCACCCTTAGGATAAATACTTTCCATAACAAATATGAACCCATTAATTAGGTAGTGCGGTGATGGATTTGTTTAAAGTATTGTGTAGATCAGGGGTGACTAGCCTTCCACCATTAGGGCCTTTGCATTCTTAAGAGTTTTGTAGAAGACAGAATCTGGGCAACTGCAATTGCTGATGGTGCTGCTAAAGCAGCTGCACCTGCTGAAATCCCCTCACCTATACAACCAATAAAGGTCCAGGAGCATTCGTGTTGAAAGGTTGGCCACCCCTGGTGTAGATACTAGTCAGTGATAACCTCATCCTCCTTGCTGTGGGATAGATCAAAACATATAAGCACCTGTAGTAATAAGAAGAAGCCTGGCACTATTGAAGACTGATGAAAAATTTTGAAGTAGAGGCTAACTGGACAGGGAAATAGAGCTCACCATCCTAAATTTAAGGCAGCATGAAATCCTAATCTGCTGGATATGCACATCTGTGGACCCAACATGAACTTTGGATCAAAGCAGTTTTCAAAGAAGATAGTTACAGAAGTATCCACTGCATTAAAGAAGGAAACAATGACACTTCATTGTTTTAAAACGGAGGTGGTGACGATGGTTTACTGTCTTACACATTACAGCCTACGAATTGGTTTTACTGCCGACCAAACAGGCAGCCTGTAACCTCTAAACATCTTTAGGAAGTGCCCCTCCTGAGTTTCAGGTTGGAATCAATCGCACAGCCCTCTTTGAAGCAGAGTTTGGCCCTTAGAAACCCACCTCCCAAGTGGCTGTGATTTTGAGACCGTCTTTTGATTAGCACGACGTTTGAAGCAGGCTATGACTGGAGAAGCAATATATTTCCCACTGTTCCAGTCCGTGCCACAAAATTCTACGGAGACCTAGTTAATGAAAATCAACCTGCTCCAATAGTCATCGGGAAACACCTCTGCTGTTCACAATCAATTGAGGCCGAGTTTGGGGTCTCGGGGGGAGGGAAACCAAAGCAAAACACCCCTTCTAAATCACACACCAAAAAAAGGATCAAAGCGCTTATGCCCACCCTATTGCTCGATTTCAGAGTCCTCTAACTCGACGAGGTTGTGCGCTAAATAATTTGTAAGCCTCTAGAACATGCAGGTTATTGTTCGTGGACAGATGGTGCCTCACGTTTTTACTGCTTATTCCTTCTGTGGTTTCTCATATGTACGACTGATGTGAATTCTGAAGTCTTTGTTTCCTTGCTAAAATCTCTAATCTAAAACAGGCAATCAAGTACACAGACAATGGTTCAGAATCATAGCTTTAAAAGGAAGGGGGGAGAGAATCATCTGCAGTTAAGAAACAGATGTGTGCACTGGAAACACAAGAAGGTTATCGGAAATAACAAAATGGGGCAAATAAATAAAAATAGGAAGCTCCACAAGGTTCGCTGCCGCCCTGCCCCCCTGCACAAGGTGTATATTTGCAGCACGGTTCCTAAGTAATCGTTTAGCCTCTTTAAAGAAAATCCCAAAGGGGCTGATGGGTTTCCTTTTATTATTTATTTCACCGTTCCTCCCGAGATTGGCCATTTTTGTCTGTTCTGCAGACACTGTTGTGATCTTGGAACCAACGCTGCCCTCAAGAGTTAAATCACGTTGATATACAGGAAGGAAATGAAACAGACTAACTCGACTCTTTTCTTCCTACGGATTCCCCCCCCACCCACACACACACCATTTTTTTTTTTATTCTGAAGATAGAATTACTGTTTGTAAGCATCTGAAAGTCATTAGAGGCTCCACAGTCTGTCAGGTGCCGGAGCACAGAAACTGCTGAAACCGAACGGGTTCCTCTGCGGAGTGCTGGGAATTTGTCATTTGGTGATGAGCAGTTATAATAATATATGAGCAAATCACAAGCATTCTGCAAATTAATCAATTTTTTTCCCTCTCTCTCTCTCCCTCCCACCCCTCCCTTCTCCCTTGTCTCTAAGAGAGTGGCTTTGCCGGCAGACGTAGGTGAGGCAGTTTTACTCACAGATGGTAGCTCTGGCATCAGATGGAATTTATATAACAGTAATTCTGATTCCCTGCCAAAGTAGCGCTGAAAACACCAGGGAGATAGTACAAGACGAGTCATGTGGTTTTGCTGAGGTTGTTGTGGGAAGTTTAAAGGGGGGGGGGGGAGAGAGAGAGAGAGAGAGAGAGAGAGAGAGAGAGAGAGAGAGAGAGAGAGAGAGAGAGAGAACCCTCACTTTTATTGTTCTAGCCTGAAGGGTTAGCAATTGTACGCTATTCTGCCACAGGCAAAATCCAACATGTCTTCTTTTTTTATGAATTGTGCTGAAAGTGGGCTTCACAGCTGTTGAAACTGCTGGTTGTGTGTGTGTGGGGGGAGAAGACCCACATGACTTCTGATCATTTCTCTTGCCTGACAAGGATGAAAGGAGGGAGGGTTCAAGAGGTGACGGCCTTACATGTTGAAGAGGAGGCAGGGTCTGTCTGGAAGGAAGGCAGGAAGTACTGCCATGTTCACTTTCATTAGGCTCCCTCTGCCTTAACAAAACCAGGACAGGCTTCAAGCATTCCATCAAACGGAGATGCACAGAACGTTTGTTCATGACGTGCTACGGGCACAATCCATGGGGTGTGAAATCAGGTGTGCCATAGAAAAGAAAGTGATTGACATGGCCAGTTGAGTGCCTGGGTGCTATTGATTTCAGCGGGAGCTAAATGTGCCTAACTTTGTCTGGACTGTATCTTTTATCAAAAGCGAGGCAAAGGCATAAAACAGAATTAGCGGTACTCTTTTATTTTTATTTTTTTGCGTTCTGAATGTATTTTCACCAACTAAGGGGCTGTAGGTCAGTGGTAGGACATCTGCTTTGCGTGCAGAAGGTCCTGTCTCTAAGAAGGACAGGAACAGACTCCCATCTGAAACCCTGTAGTATCGTCAGTGTGGATGATCCTGAGTTGGATGGGTCAATGGGTCTTAGAATATCAGCCTGATCCTGTGCAAGTTGCAGCGGTCGGACTAAAGGGCCGGCCACTGCATCCGACATAGAATGCAGGTCGTGCTGGTGTGGCCTGGGCTCACCTCAGCGGAAGGGGACATTCATGTGTCTAGTGAATGCATGGAGGGGGACCATTATTGCACCAGACCTTTGCCACCTCTGATCATGGGCACTGATAATGCCACTGATAATCTGATAACGCCTGGATGTCCAGTTGCACATACGGCTGCACACACAGTCCATTCACATCTTTGGTCAAGTTGGCTTGGCACGATCCTCTTTCCTCTCCATGCATTCATGGAAGAGGAGGCGTGTCTGAACTAAGATGCCAGTCCCAGACACTTGCTTATATGGAGTGCGAGAGTTGCAGCATACAGGTGGGTCCCCATATCCACTGATCCGCTATCCACGGTTTCAATTATCCAGGGGGCACGGGGACCCCTCCCCCAGGCTCTTACTTTTTTCCCCAGTAAGCTTCGTTTCTTCCTTAAACAAACAGAAGAAGCAGCCTCTGGCTGCTTATTGCTGGCAAGTAGAACGAGACTAAGTCCTAGAGAGGCTCTGCAAGATTAACAGAAACCTTGCGGAGCCTCTCTAGGACTTAGTCTTGTTCTCCTTGCCTGCAATGGAGGCTGCTTCTCTGTTTGTTTTAAGGAAGAAACAAACTTGCTGAAAGTAAAATAAGAGCAGGGGGGCACGCACGCCTGCCCGCAGGGGAGGCAGGGCGGGGGCCCCTCAGGAAACCATGGAGGGGGTGTTCGCTCCTGTCCACGGTGTCAAGTATCCGTGGAGGGGCCTGGAACATATCCCCAGCAGATATGGGGGGAGTACTGTATTTGTTTTAAGGCGTCAGCCGACCACGGACAAACATCTTTCAGAGATCGTTTTAGGAAGGAGGCATCAGCAAAACCAGCCAAAGATGGCACATCAGCTCTAATACGTAACAAAGCATTTGGAAAAAAGAAAAGAAAAGTGTAACACACTGCCCATTTGTTTTGGTTTAATGTGACGGCAGTGAAATAAGTGGATTAGACTGAAAGTTTAGCATGCTTCATTGCAGCTGGTTGCAGACATCTGTCATTCTTTGGCCATACATTCTGGAGCACGTCAAGAAGCAAAAGCAAAGGCTGACACCTTTCAGTTTTGAAGGGGAAAAAAAAGCTGTCTCAGTAAAGAAAGAATTTCTATCCGGGCTTAATGAGAACATTTTTGTTTCTCTAGAACAGCCACCTCAGTAGAAATTTGCAAGCCTGATTGACACATGCAGAAGAATGAGGGCATAGAATTCTGGACTGCACCGCTTCTCCGTTGCAGTAGGGGCAAGTGCACACTCGCTGCCCCCCCCCCCCCGGTCTCTCAACGTATGGCACAATCCTGCCTAACTTTAGGCCGATGGAATGCGCGCTCCACCGGCCTAAGGAGTTACGAAAGTGCTTTAAAGCACTTTTGCGGCTCCATTGCAGCAAGCGGCGCTGGTGCGGAGGCCGGCACCGTTTATTCCACCACCTTCCTAGACCTGCGCCAACTGATGCAGGTAAGGGCCATGCTGGTTGGCACAGGGGCGTGGGGAGGGAGGGCCAGGGTGGCAGGGGAGGGAGGCATTGGTCGGCCGGGCCTAGGAGGGGGACGGGGATATCGTCAGTGCACTACTCCATATCCTCGTCTTCTTCCCGGGCTGGGCTGACCTTACACGGCCTCGCTGGATGTGCTCCAGATCCAGAGCTGGCGCTCATTTGAGAAAGCCCATCGGGGCCCGCGATGCTTACACCGGGGGAAGGGGATGAGCGTGAGCCCCTTTAGGCCCGCCGCCTCAAGTTAGGCAGGATTGGGCTTCCCATGTGTTTTCCACTCAAAGCCTAGAGTGCTCACATCCAGTTGTCAAGCAGTGAACAACATGCGTTGCATGAAGGCATGGAATAAATGTGAGGTGGGACTACAGTCCTGATGTACCTGCGCATCATGAATCTAAGCCCCCTTTCAAGTACCCCCCCCCAAAAAAAACCGTTCACCAGCAAGCTTTCAACTCAACTGTGATTGTAAAATAATCCATATTTAGGTAATTATGCATAAATTGAAACTCCATTATACGTATACCGATATCAATTCATCGACGCAACGGTGCATTCTGAAGCAAAATAATATAATTGCATGGTTGAAACTTAGTGGTGGTTCAGCTCTTAATATATAGACTTTATGTAAAAAAAATCCACAAACTTTAAGCATAGTTTTTTTTTCTACTCTACAGTTCAGAGTAGTGAATTATACCTAGATTATGTGTAATAGTGTCATTTAGACATTACTTGCAAGGCTTTTTTGAGACACCTTCCTACACTGTCATTGCGGGTTATGGCATCTTTGCTTGCAAGACAAGTTATAATGTGACAAAATACCATCTAAATTACTTGACTTTCATAACAAAGCAACAGCTCAAATTAAGGTGCAAGAGCATATTTATTTTAAGTGACATCATGGAAGCCGAGTACATTGTATGGACTCAGTTGGAACTGAGGGGCAGGAAGTGGCTAAATCCTTGCATAGAACCACTGTCCAGCTTTCCCACAGGATCCTGACCCACATAGAACAGACAAAAGAAAAAAATCCTTTACCCAGCGTGTAATTCATCTGTGGAACTCCTTGCCACAGGATGTGGTGATGGCACCTGGCCTAGATGCCTTTAAAAGGGGTTTGGACAGATTCATGGAGGAAAAGACCATCACAGGTTACAAGCCATAAGCAACCTCCTGGTTTTAGAAGTGGGTTTTCTCTGTGCCAGGTGCAAGGGAGTGACAACGGGAAACAGGTTATCTTGTTGTCTTGTGTGCTCCCTGAGGCATCTGGTGGGGCCACTGTGTGATACAGGAAGCTGGACTAGATGGGCTTTTGGCCTGATCCAGCAGGGCTCTTCTTATGTTCTTATGGAACTGGGTTGTCATGTTGGGCTGTGCAAACCCCCTCTGACATCATCACCAGTTACTTCCGGGTTTTCAGAGGCCAGAAAACGCAGGTAGGAGGACCCTTCTCAGCATTCCTGAGAGGCTCAGCCAAAGGCAGGAGCCTCTCGAGAGTGAAAATGCACTGCTGAAAGCACTGCATCAAAGCGGGGTTCTGGTGGTCTGGCGGTCCAAGTACCACCAGCAGACGGCCAAAGTACCACTGGTGGTACTAGTACCACTGGTTGAGAACCCCTGATCTAGTTGCATACAGATTATAGTACTTTAGAGCTACAAAAATTTCCACCTGAAGAAGAAGATTCAGCCTCTTTAGAGAGCCACTGTGTATGTTCATGTGTCAAAAAATTGCTTTGTAGAGCCGTCAGGGATTGGCAATGGTGGAAAAGGCTCTCTGATGTGGCATTGGAAAACTCCATGACATGTTGTTCTTTTAACCTTCATGTGCACGCTGTCTTGAGCACTTTGTTGAAGTGGGGTGCAATATGGCTTTTAAGAGAAACATTTGTCCAGTGCTTTAACCCCATTACCACCACCTGGGCGGGGCGGGGCAGGTATCGGAGAGATTCCTTCCTTCATCTTGTGGCAACCTTCCTTGGTGATGCCAAGAAAGTGAGAAGGCAATGAACTCCTCTGTAAAAACAGTCATGCTTTTGCAACTGATGCATAAAATGCTTTGCCGCTGGATCTCATTATCCATTTGTAACATGCGTGTCCCAGATTCAATTCCTAGCATCTCCAGGTAGGATTAGGAAAGACCCCTGCCAGGTCCCATGGGGGGGGGGTTAAGGGGGTACATTGTACCTGGGCCCAGGGTCAAAAGGGGGGCCCTGGAGCCAAAGGAGGGGCCCCAGAAATTTCCTGGGATCTCAGCTGGCCTCATGGAGAGTGAAAGATGGTGGCTCGGCCAGGTCTACAGGACAGGTGCTACAGGGAAGCCTGGTAGACCTGGGCTCCAGTGTCTTTTCCAGCCGTTGCTACCTTCCCTTCACCCTGTTTTGCCCCCTCCCCCTTTGAGAAAGAGCCCAAAAGAATCTTTGTACCCTCTCAGAGGCCTGGACCCCTGCCTGAAACCCTGAAAAGCCACTGCCAGTCAGCATAGAGTAGATAACATGGAGCTAGACTGACCAATTGGACTCAGTATGACAGTTTCCTCTGGAAATAGAGTTACCACCATATTTTCCCAGATGCCTTTTCTCTAAGCGGTGGCCGAATGTCTCATTACTCATTGGGTAATGCTCCAAGGAATATAACATATTTGGTTTTCCAGGTATTATGCAATCCACATTTGTCACACACATAATCATATCTAGATGTTTCTGGAACTTGGATTACTCAACTTGAAAACCCTCCTATCTTTTACCGTTGCCTCATACAGCAATAATTCATATATATATTTCTATGACTCATCAATAGATATACTTCACTGGCTTGTTGGCGGCTGCTTCTTTTTTTAAGCTTTAAAATTAGTGATATTTCCTCTAAGGTTTAGTGAGTCATATGATTAATGACTCAAAAGTAGACATAATATGCAGGAAAATGGTGAGATATATGTATATCAAGGGTTGTTTTCTTGATCTGCTAGCATCTGCCCCCAAACAAGTTGATTTTAGTTGTGTCCTCCCATTTTTCCTTACATTGTATTTGTCTGTGCAAGCTTTGGGAGGCAATGGAGTGAACTGGTACCCACCCAGTGGCGTTCCTGGAGGGGGTGCGGCACCGGAAGTGGTGCAAGGTGCTGCACCGTGCCTTGCAAACGGGTGTAACGCAGCCCCTCCCACTTGACCCGGAGCCATTCCAGCAGCGAAGGCGCATTGCCTTTGCAATGAACTTTGCAATCTGCCCCAGATTCAGACTGGTTCCCTATCTGCCTGTGTCCCCCACTGGCTTACGTGCAAGAGAGTCAATATCTCAATCAGCTTTTTCCCCTCCCATAGGAGGCACAATGGAGCCCAGTGTGGTGTGTTCTTGCTATAATTGGGGCAATTGCATCTTGCGGAATAGTGTCCTTTACTCAGAGGGAGTCTTATAGTAGTTTCTGGGGCTCTGTTTGGTTGAACACTCATCCAGAAAGTTTCTGAAAACTTTCATTATGGATACGTAGTTGACTGGAGCCATCTCAATCGGTCCTGCAATTGGGGAGTTGTTCAAAATGTATATTGTGAGACTCATAAAGCAGAATGGCTCCTTCAGAGCCATTATTGTCTATTGGACAAATGCATTTATTCAGCATTTTCCCCATCCATATTATTATGTTCCAGGTCAGAATGGCTGCTTTAGGGCCATTCTGGTCTATTGGGTAATGCATACAGTATTTTAGAATGTTAGCTATGGATAGTAAAAAAATATGCTATGAGATCTTTGCGAGGAGGGACATCTAAATGCACAAGCAAAACAGTCACCGCTCACCAGGTTTCCAACCAAAAATATTTGTGCCTTTTCTCATAAGCAGCATTTGTGGCATCCTGCCATTCTTTTGAAAATGGTGACGATGACTTTGGGACTGAAGCTGTCAGTCACAAGTCAGCACCTACTCTGCTTCTGGGTTAATGGCACAGAAAAGCAAAACATGGTGTGAGATTTGTGGATCAGATGGATGCTCCACCATGAAGCTTGGGCTGGATCCCCCCTTCTTCTTCCCTTCTGGGAGTTGATCAGAGTCACAAAAGGGTTCCTTTCTCCAACCCCAATGTCTCTGTGTGACCTGTGTGTGCAACAGTTAGTGGTCATTCCTCTGTGACAAGGAAGCTTCTCTGGGCTAAGAATAAGCTTCTCCGGCCCTTTTGCGGGTACCGTTGCCCAGAGAGGTGCGAGGGGCGGCGGCCAGAAATAGGGCCTTCTCAGTAGTGGCACCAACCTTATGGAATTCCCTCCCTTTTGACTTACGAACTGCTCCCTCCTTGGACACTTTCCGGCGAGGCCTAAAAACCTAACTGTTCAAAGAAGCCTTCTGAGTCCTTGCCTTTTTTAACATCCTGCTGGTACAGGTGGGACGCTGCTGTTTTTTATGCTCTTGTTTTAATTGTAATAACCTTTTAATCAATTTTAGATGTTGTATTTATTAGTTTTCATCAACTGTTTTTTACTGTTTTAAAATGTTATTTTTGTATTGTATTTTTTTTGTATTGTATTTTCTTTTTTGTTGTAAGCCGCCTTGGGTCCCTTCGGGGAGAAAGGTGGGGTAAAAATACTGTAAACAAACAAACAAACAAACAAACAAACATACCTTCAGAGGGGGTGGCCATATCAGACTCTCTCCAAGGGCCAACCTGGCCAGGCCACACCCCAAAACCTCAGTACTGGTGGCAGTGCCCAATATGGCATTAGGGGACAGGTGTGGGGCACCCAGAGGGCAGTGCAGAATTGTACCCCCAACCACCCCAGCAATCAGACTCTAATACATTCAAAACAATTCAGAAATGATTTTTTTTTTTTTTGGTTAAAGGTCCACACAAAGGAGGGAAGTAACACTCCAATGATCAAAGTCATCATCAACCCTTAGGCTTATTCAAGGCAACAATCTTCCCTGCTCTTGAAACATTCACACAATTCTGAGTGTAGCCAAAACAAATTTGATAGCATTAGCAAAACGTCTTGGACCGGATGCGTGTGTGTGTGTGTGTGTGTGTGTGTGTGTGTGCGCGCGCGCACACACGTGATTGCACATCCCTAATTTTTGCATTTCAGCTCAAAGAGAATATGTGCCATTCCTATTCCTCCCCCCCCTCCCACACTCACCCACAGCTTTAATTTATTGCTTCTTGCATGGTGCTTAATGTTCATTACTCTATTGTCCTCCTTTCTTGGTTCTTCATCCAAATTGTAACATTAAAGAATGTGAGTGTGTGTGTGTGTGTATGCGTATGTGTTTTGTCACGCTCCCTATTTGCATCCGAGTATAGGCGATATCCATACAAATATTCAAAACAATAAAACAGAGCATAGTGAGAAGAGCAGAAGGCTTTTTGAGTAATAGACCATTGGCATTTTTCTTTGAAATTACCATTTCTTGCTGCTTTGGGAGAAAGCCACGATTTTGCTGCTATTAGTACACCCGTAACAATCTGGAATTAATTCCTCATCTCATCCATATGACTATTCTAATGGCCCTTTTTACACTTTCGAACAAAGCCCCACATATGTGCCTTTCTGATCCCAAAGATCAGATATTTCTTGGTGGAACCGTGTATGGAATTTGGACCCCGGTCAAATATTTGTAGAGGGGCAGAATTGATGTAGCCTGACCATGAAAATAAACATCTTTAACGATGATTACCTTCGCCTTCTCTTATTTGTGTATCCCAGTGCATTCCTGTTACAATAAACGGTCGCATGTTAATGTCAATAAATTAGTAACTATTAAAAAGGGGGATGAAATACAGTAGATAATCCTTTGACCCCCATATAAATATTGGCCATGATTCAGAGCTCTGAACGAGCAAGGGCTTCCTGTTTCCTTCTCTGCAGAGCATATACTCAAGTGTGCATGAGTGTTTCCATTGTGTGCTCCAAGCATTCCACATGAAGCATTCCACAATGGGACCTAATCTAGACGATACACTCACCCCGTGTATCATATCATGGGTTTGATAGTTTGCAATTATCATGGGTGGTTTGTGTGGCGAGACTCTCATGCTCCACTGCAGATATCCACCTCAGCTGATTTGTGATGCACGAGTCCACATACAATGTTTCGAATAAGTTTATACAGGCTGAGGTCATATATTTCTGCCAGAGCAATGTGCGCAAATGCCAGCGTTCAGTCTTGCGGGGACTATCTAGGCTTAAACGTTCCGCTGGAAGTACCGGCATACTTTGACAGCCTGGGCAGTGTGTGGAAATGGGCAGAGTACTTCATCCTAGCAACAAGGCATGCAAGGTAAAATGTCTTCATCAGATGTCATCCGCTGCATCAGAATCCGCAGCACCCGCCTTCATTAACCAAAGCTCTCATGCAAAAGCTATACATCATTAGACAAAAGAACTCAATTGGCAACAGTCCCAGTGGCGTCCTATCATGGGGGGAACTGGTGTGCTGCACCCCAGGTGCCAAGTGGGCGCGGTGCTTCTGGGGGGTGCGGCAGCCGGGCTCAGGGCTGTGCAGTGCGGCGCCGGAGCCTGGCTGGTGCGCCCCCCCGGAAGCAACGCGCCCACTCGGCGCGTCACCGGATTCCTGAGGCTCCGCTCCGAGGCCGGGACAAGCCCCCCTCATTGCGACCGCCCAGTTCGGCGGTCAGGGCCTTCTAAAGGCCCAACACATCGATGCGGCTTTTATTAGTTTCTTCGCGCATGCGCAGAACCTTTCTGAGGGCAAACGGGCCACCGAACTGGGCGGTCGCTCTGAGGAGGGCTTGTCCCAGCCTCGGAGCGGAGCCTCCGGAAGCCGGTGACGCGCCGAGTGTGCGCGCTGCTTCCGGGGGGCACTCCAGCCGGGCTCCGGTGCCACGCCGCCCCGAGCCCGGCTGCTTTGGGGGGGGTGCAGAGCCAAGCTCAATGATGCTGCGGGCGCTCCTACCCCCGCCCCCCCAGGCGCCACCTCCATTATCTATATACTGTATTTGTGGAAGGTGTAACATTTAGACAAAGCAGGAAAAACTCCTGTTTTGGAAGGGTTCCACAAACATGCTCGCTGGATCATGTCCACCGAGTTTTGGTGGGTGCTGCTTTGTGTTTTATAAAAAGTGTGCCATTGTGGAGATTCGTTGGCATAGGTTTCAGTTTCTGCAACCTCCTAATGAACGGTAATAACAACAAACAAAAATAGAGTTCCAGTCATAAGCTATGTCAACCTGATAACAGTCATTAAGGCAACTTGAATCTTTAAGAAAAAAATTTCAAAGCCTATTCGACTTGATGCTCTTCCTTGGGCACACATTCTCAGGATGCTTAACGTGATGCGATGCGATTGATGCAAGCTGACGTACCATGTCGCAAAGCAACATATCAGATCACGAATGTGAAAGAAAAGCAAAACAAAAGCATTTTCCCCCCTTAAAGGCTAAATTAACTGAGAAACATTAAAAAGAAAAAAAAGAAAGGGTAATGTGGAACGGGTTGCATTTTGCTCAACCTTTTAACCAAAAAGTGTTGCCCGCCCTTCTTGTCACCTTAATTCTACAACAGACATTGGAATGAACCCAGTTCCAAGCCATGCAATGCAACTAACTGGCAAGTTAGTGAACAGATGTTGTGGCCCACCTAATTATAACTAGGTTTGAATGGACTAACACCTTAAATAAATAAATAAATAAATAAATAAATAATAAGCACTGAGGTCTTTCCATCTTTCCACCTTGAAGACCCAGTATAGAGTAAGGTAGTACAATTCCCTAGAACAGAGTTTCCCAACCTGTGGTACGTGTACCACTAGTGGTACGCAGACTGCCATTTGGTGGTACGCAGGGACTCTGGCAGCAATATGGCAGCTGTCATTGTGGCCGCGCCACACCAGAGCCCTGAAGACAATGGTAAGCAGTCCCAGGCAACTAGCAGAGCTTGAGCATGTGAGTTTCCCATGCTGGGAAAAGTCGTCCCGCCTGCCCTGACCCTCTTACCGTCCTTTTCAGGGCTCCATCGTGGCCAAACCCCCAGAAGTAGCGATGACGTCATCACCACTTCCGGTGGTACGTGATGCGATTGCGGCCCTGGAGGTGGTACGTCACCTGAAAAGGTTGGAAATCTCTGCCCTAAAAAGTAAAGTACAGTACTCCCCCCATATCCGTTGGGGATATGTTCCAGGCCCCTCCGTGGATACTTGAAACCGTGGATAGGAGCGAACACCCCTTCCATGGTTTCCTGAGGGGCCCCCGCCCTGCCTCCCCTGAAGGCAGGCGTGCATGTCCCCCCCAGCTCTTATTTTCTTTCAGCAAGCTTTGTATCTTTCTTAAAACAAACAGAGAAGCAGCCTCCATTGCAGGCAAGTAGAACGAGACTAAGTCCTAGAGAGGCTCTGCAAGGTTTCTGTTAACCTTGCAGAGCCTCTCTAGGACTTAGTCTCGTTCTACTTGCCTGCAATAAGCAGCCAGAGGCTGCTTCTCCTGTTTGTTTAAGGAAGAAACGGAGCTTACTGGGAAAAAGTAACAGCCTGGGGGGGGGTTCCCCGCGATCGGTGGATAACTGAAACCGTGGATAGCGAATCCGTGGATACGGGGGCCCACCTGTATTACTTTCTAAAAAAGGTAACGGTATCCCCTGACAATTAAGTCCAGTCGTGTCCGACTCTAGGGTGTGGTGCTCATCTCCATTTCAAAGCCGAAGAGCCAGCATTGTCCGAAGACGCCTCCGTGGTCATGTGGCCGGCATGACTCTCCTTGCCGCAGCGCGTAACATGCAGCTGGAACACGGAGCGCTAGATCGATAACTTTCATGGCTCGTAGTTACACAGCAATGTTGAATGAATACGGGAATCAACATCATGGAAAAATAAAGATTTACTGACTTCAAACCATAGCGGGTCTCCTCAAAGGCAGCCACACACGGGAAAAATACAATAAAATCCAAGGTAAAAAACAGCCCAACGTTTCGCTCTAGAAAGCCTTAGAGCTTCTTCACAGGAAACAATCCAAGATGATTGCAATTGGAATCAAACTGCAATCATCTTGGATTGTTTCCTGTGAAGAGGCTCTAAGGCTTTCTAGAGCGAAACGTTGGGCTGTTTTTTACCTTGGATTTTATTGTATTTTTCCCGTGTGCGGCTGCCTTTGAGGAGACCTGCTACGGTTTGAAGTCAGTAAATCTTTATTTTTCCATGGCGTTGATTCCCGTATTCATTCAACATTGCTGTGTAAACACGGAGTGCTGTTTACCTTCCCGCAAGCAGTACCTATTTATCTACTCGCATTGACATGCTTTGGAACTGCTAGGTTGGCAGGAGCTGGCCAAGCAACGAGCGCTCACCCCGTCGCGGGAATCGAACTGCCGACCTTTCAATCAACAGCTTATGGTTCAGCGGTTTAACCCGCTGCGCCACCCGCTGGCCTGTATTACTTTCTAGGGCAGTATAAAGAAAGTATTACTATTACCCACAAATCATTTTACATTCTGGAATTGCAGGACCATATTTGTCTTCTGAACCATGAGCAAGAATTCTCTTAAAACGACTTTCAAATGATTATACATTGGAAGATACATCCCAGCTAGTATATATGTGATCTATGACTTGAAAAGAAGGCGCCTGCAGCCCCCAAATCCTCCCCTTCTACCATTTGATAAAAATGGTATAAATTACTTGCCTGCTTATCTAGGCCTGGTTATTTTAAGATCTTGCTGCCCACAACCAGTTTTGTGCAGTAATTAATGGACGGTGTTACCCAAGAGAAATGGGCATTCTGCTTTGCCCCCTAGTTACGAGCAAATTGCAGATGTTGTTATCTTCTGTAAGAGTGATCTCCGGGATATGACTACTATTTTTTTCCCCTTTTTGGTATGACTGCCGCTGTAAACAACGCACTACTTCTTTTGCTCTTACACTTTTTGACCCTCACTGGTGTATACATATTTATATATTATTCATACTAGATTAAAAATTGATGGGCTCTTTACCGCCGTCCTACTGCACAGTGACAATACAAATTAACTTATTGTGTACTTAACTTTTCACATGACAGTGATGTGAAATTTTGATGGCCCCCAAAAGTTAGCGATAGGAAAAAAAAAATGCAGTGGAGACTCAACAGCAACAACAGGAAAACAACCCACTCAAGGTGCAGGGAATGGTTTTCCTCCTTGTTAAACACAGTTGAATTAATAAGGAAAATGTGTCGTGTATTTGCAGGGATATTAATATTCAAACTTTTTTGGGGGGTGTTGGAGAATGATACTAAGTGGATAAAGCATTTGGGGGCATAATTAAGTACTATTTAGCTCGCTCTTATTGGATTGTTCTTAAAAAAATATTTTAGTACATTGATTAATGAATTAGCATTAATGCTTTAATTGTGGTGGCTCTTGATTAAAGCTAATAAACTCGGGAGCTGTCACTCACATCACATGGGTAGGAAATATGTCTCAGGATTCACGCTCTGCTCCGCGAATTTGTTAGAATGGGGCCACTCCATGGCATATAATTGTGAAGAAAAGGGAGCCATTCCCAAAAAGAAAAGGGTTGTAGAGTTCTGTATGATAGATTAACAGCGCAATCCTGTGCAACTTTACGTGACCGGCCTAAAAGGCCGGTTGCGGTATCCTGAGCCCATTTCTGGATTGCACTGGCACGGCCGAGGAACACCTCTGGAGAAGGGGATGTTTGTCCCCTTCCCCTGGTGTAGGGCTGCCTGGGGCCTATGGGCCTCCTCGGATGTACGGCAGCTCTGAAGCTGACGTACATCCGAGGCGTCAGGGTAAGGCCGAACCAGGCTGGGAAAGGGCTGAGGATATCAGCGGAGTGCGCCGCCAATATCCCTGCCCTCTCCCCACCCTGCCAGTTATGTTGAGAATATGTCACAAGCTGAAGAGCTGGTGCCATTTTACTTGTGTGTTGTGAATGCAACTTGCATAAAACGTTCAAAACTTTATAGGCCCTGAAGTAGCATTGATGGGCATGTTGCATGTATTTGCCACTATTCCATTCAGAAACCAGAAAATAGGAAAAAAAAATTAAATACCCTCAATCAATGTTGAAATTATGAGTGTTGAAGAACTATAATGTATCATTTTGCCCATCCTTTTTCTTCATGTCTGTCTTGTCTACTTTCTTTGGACTTTTGTTTTTCAATCCACTTCCTGCTCAGCCCCCCCCCCCATCTTCCTGCCATTGTGCCTCCTACTCCTCTTCCCACTAAGATTCCCAGTCCGTAACCTCCCCACCTTGTCTAAACACTTCCTCCTATTTCTGTCTACAAGATAGTTTTTTCTTCTGGCAAACTTGTCGCTCTCTTCAACTCACTGGACTATTGTGCGCATTCTACTGCCGATGACTTCCCTCAGCCAACAGAATGTTCATGGACATCCCATGGCATCACTTCAGCTTAGCCAATGGGTGCCAGAGGCTTCATTGTTGCTGCAAGAAAATCCCTTAGCACATTACAACATAGATTATATAGCCCCACAAGGTAATAAGTAGATTCAGCCGAAGACTCCAAAGTGCAATTTTGCCCATAACGACTTTTTAAAATCCTTCTGCTGAAATTCCTGAGCCGTACCTTTCTTCTGCTTATAATTTCTTTCTCTGATTTCCTCACCCTTCCTTGGGGTGTTAAAACTGACATCTCAGTTAAAGTAACTTCCCCTCCTCTTTTCTCATATCTCTGAATAGTACCAGTTGCCAAAGCAAACAAAGGGCCCAATCCTATCCAACCTTCCTGCGCCGGTGCAGCCATGACAATGGGGCATGCACTGCATCCTGCAGCGGGGGAGGGGGGGCAATCATGGAGCCCTCCTCAAGGTAAAGGAACTTTGTTCCCTTACCTCAGGGCTACATCAGCGCTGGAAATTTGGATAGGATTGGGCCCAAATCTTATTTTTCAATGAGGACCAATAGTGAATGATGGGTACAGGAGTTTGGCTGGGACTTGGTTCTAGACTGTTACGCCATCTGTCTATCTGTCTGTCTGTCTGTCTGTCATGGTGAGCATATATGTGTATACATGGGCATGATCCAGCATCAGAATGGGCCCATAGCTCAGTGGTCAAGAAAACACTTTGCATGCAAACGTCTCAGGTTCAATCACTGGCATCTCCTAACAGTCTGGAATCCTGTTTAGCTCCATTGCTGGATGGTCATTGTAGACAATATTGAGCTCGAAAGGCCAGTGGTCTCCCAGTATGGCACTTGTGTTTGTTCAACCCACATGAATCAGAATCCAGACACAAAATGCACTGAAGCCCATTTATTTCATACATTCTAGCAAGATTGTTAACAATGGGGGTTGTATTTGTGAACAACTGGATTATGTCTAATGTGTGCTGCAAACTGCTTGTGTCATTTTGCTAACTCTGCCTCTACATTGTGAGTGCACCCAAGACATCTATGGCGATGTGGGTACGCAACAGAAACAACAGGCATGAAGGGGGAAGGGGGGAAATGATCTTTGTTTTTCATGCGTGTTTTCCAATAGCCCCAGCTTTTAATGTAGATGGTCAAGCACATTTATTTATTCACTTATTTCAGCAAAGTAAAGCAAGCTAAATGCATTTGACCTCAGATGGCCCCGGTTTAAGTTAATTTGAGAGACAAAGCTCATAAAGTTCCAGTAAAACATATCAGCAACTTCCCAGCAAAGGTTGAAATACGATTGCTTGAAACGTATCCTCTCAAAACAGATAGCCTGAAACTCCATGCTGTCTCCGAATAATCTGGTGCAAAATGTAGTCTGTGTAAACACCACAAGACTGGACTTTACATCCCTGGGAGATCTTTCTTTCATGGGGCAGAAGTGTTTGAGAATGTGGCTTTAATGTTTAAGCGTTGAACGCTTAGTAACAGTCCACACATTTCACGGTCCTTTTCCCATCCTGATGTAGATGATTTATTGAAGAAATCTCTTCTTCCAAATGCATCCTTATGGCAGACACTCCGGATAAACAAGAAAAGTGGCCTAGGATATGGCTAAACATGCATTCAGGAATTTGTTGCAAGAAGGCGATAGCCAAGATAGGTTTAAGCAAGCATTTGACAAATTCATGGAGAATCGGTCTATCAATGGCAGTTAGCTCCTAGAGCATGGTGGTCCAACACGCGGCCTGTGGGCCACCAGCGGCCCCCGGAGGCTTCTCCTTCGGCCCCCGGAGGCTTCTCCCTCCCCCACCCTCCCCCCAGCAAAGGTTGGCATTGGAGACGTTGTCTTTTTTTTTACGAACAGACCCTTTGGGGATGTCAAAGGGAGAATGGCGGGGACAACATCTTGCACTTCTGCTTTGAAGAGAATTATTTATAATTATATTAATTATTAATAATCAATCAATCAATAATCATTTATTAATTTAATTAATTGTGCGGCCCCCGGGTTTCGTGTCAAAATCAGCATGCGGCCCTCGAGGTACGAGAAGTTGGACCACCCTGTCCTAGAGCAAAAAATGAAACCTTCCTATTCAGATTCTATATGCTTCTGATTATCGGATCCTAGAAAGCAATGGGAGGGAATGGCTTTTTTCATCATGCCCTTGTTCAGTGGCTCCAAAACTGGGAGACACAGCTCCCAGCCAGGGGAGCCACGGAATGCCACAGAATCCTCTCGGAAAACAGTGCAATGCCACATGACAGGCATCAACACAATGTAATGGGGAGCCACAGCCAATGGTCGCCAATGGTCAAGGGAGTAGCAGGTCGAACAAGTTTGGGAAACACTGCCCTTGCTTATGAACTTCTATGGGGCATCTAATCTTTGGTTTGATCCATCAAAGTAATTCCTATAGTCCAAGTTGTGTTTGTTAAGGGATAGGTTGAATCTCAGCCCTGACTTTGGGATTCCAGCACTCCCAGACAAAGGCTATGAAGATGTCTTGATAAAGTGAAGCCCACACAATTGGTCTGTCCAACTGCCATTAATTTCCTCCCCTCCAATCAACTACCTCCAATAGCAGCCACTCAGAGTGGGCCATGCTATATCAATTCTTCCTCAATCAGCTCACCAATGGCCATTTGGCTCCTCCCCTTCCACCAATGCTTCTGTCAGTGGACATTCTCCCTAATCGTACTAACAATCCTGCAACATTATGCCAAGTGTGCTTATTTTAGTCTCCTCCCTCATCCCTTTTCCTATTTAAGTCATGTCTGTTAGACAGCAACGATACTATTTTAAATTGTAAGCCACCTCAAGTGCATTGGCAGAAGGGTGGTACAGTATACATTCGGACCGCCATATCCGCTGGCGCTCTGTTCGACCCCCCCCCTCGCATAAAGCAAAATCACTTTAGTGCAGATACGGGGGTCACTTTAAAAATGAAAAAAAAATCGCACTCCTACAGCCTCTTCCGGGTCGCTCGACTTTCCCCCTCCCTTCCCAAGGCTTGCCCAGTACATTCTGGAGTAACCTTGGGAAGGGAGGGGGAGCGACCCGGTCGAGTGTCTCGGAAGAGGCTGTAGCAGCTCTCTACAGCTCTGCAAACGAAGTGGTTTGCCAGCCAAAAGGTAAAGAATGCTATTTTTAACCTTTTTAAAAACATTTTTAAAGTAGACCCCCGCGGGTCCAGGATCCGCGGTGCGACAAATCCGCAGATGCCAGATCTGCTGATAGCGAGATCCGACTGTATAAGCCTAGGAAATAAGTGAAGAAGCATCATTGTATGAGTCTTTCACAGGAAGGACAGAGAGTGTACCCGTTTTACATCCTTACATTCCATCAACAGTACTGCAGAAAAACTGTAGATGCGAGGAAAAAACTAACCCACTGTTTGTTTGTTGTACAGGTCACCGGCCTTTCCAATGCAGATACTGCCCCTACAGTGCCTCTCAGAAGGGAAATCTGAAGACCCACGTTCTTTGTGTCCATCGCATGCCTTTTGACAACAGCCAGTATCCAGATCGCAGGTTCAAACGCTCCAGAGTTGACTCCGAGGCTTCTGGGAATTTAGAAGAACCTGCAGCTGTCAAACCTGGGAGCTCGGCAGAGTTAACGGAAGAGGGCAGCAAGGCCCAAGAGTAATGCAGCTGAACAAATCAATCTGTATATTGCAATACGATTTGACACAGTTTTTAGATATTCATTTGGGTAACAGAGAGTTTGCTTAACTGCCTTCTGAGGAAAACCAATTGCGTGCAAATTCCCAGAAGTGTACAAGATGTTTAAGACATTAAAGATTTTATATATATATATATATATATATATATATATATATATATATATATATATATATATATATATATATATATATATATATATATATTAAAAGGAAAAAAAATCCCAGCTCTTGAAAATGGCTCTCTACCTGTTACCTGGCAACAAGTATTTCCAAACAAATGTAGGGATAAATCAAGTGGGTGCCCCCCCCCTAAACTCATGAGGAGGTTGTAAGATATATATATTTTTTGGAAAAAATATATTGAAATAAAAGGGGGCATTTCCAACGTGAAAGTGGTCTTTGTCCAGAAACAAACTAGAAAAACTCTAGCTCTTACTAGAAAAACGATACCATCTTAAAATGAGATAATGTTGCCTTGAAGATGGTGGGAGTGCAGGGGGGGGGGGGTCCTGTGTTTTCATTGTTGAAAACACCTTTTTAATATGACACCAACCGCTGTCATTTGCCTAGCATAGTAATGAGACGTGTTTGTAGACGAGAGATGGTGCCAGTCTGACTGGAGCTGTCATTGCAGAGAAAATCAATTCAAGTGGTGTTCCAACTGCACTGTAGGAGAAATTTTAGACGGCCCATAAGCTACGGTCAACGCTGACCCATATTGAAAAGGATTGTGTTATTACATTTTAATTTTTTTAATACACACACTCTCTCTTTCTCTCACCCTCTCTCTCTCTCTCTCTCTCTCTCTCTCTCTCTCTCTCTCTCTCTCTCTCTCACGCACATGGCCAAATGAATGAAGGGTTAGAGGAAAAAAGAATCCACAGCCTAATGAAAGACTGGATTTATTTTATGAAGTCTTTTGGAGATGTGTGGGGTTCCTTTTTTTATAGATCAACTTGCAGTATTGAGGGAAATTTCTTCCTATTTTGTTTCCTTTTCATGAAGTAGGTTGCTATAGAGAGATTTAGGAATACAATATTCAAGAACGTACTGGCATAGAGAAACTAGTTAGCCTTATCTAGAGAAGATACCAGTGCAAAAGACATTTTTTAAAAAGAATTGTTTTATTTGAGAAAGTTAGTTTCTTTTCTGTTTAAGGAAAAAAAAACTTGAATGAAGGATTCCCCAGTGAAGATTAGTTTTCATTTATTAGAGGGTTGTTTTTGGGGTGGTGGTGGTGGTGGTGGTTTTTTTAAATACGTGTTACAGACATTGTGCAGGAGAAGTGTTGGGTTTTGTTGTAATGGAGCAATCTCTTTTAAAGCAATTGATCTAAAATATGAATCCAGACATCCTGCACTTTGTCTCTAGTGGAAAAAAAAGATGAAGGAAAAAGTGTTAGCTAATATTTCTTTGGTTTTCTGTAAGAAGGGAAAAAAAAGTGTGTTCTATATTTTTGCAGATTTTAGCTTTTTGTACTAATTGGGTCCCTCCAAATTGATTCTGTTTCCCACCTAGGAAAGCTTTGGAGAGATTATAATGAAAGACACCACCAAGGGAAAAGAAAAACGTAAGGATAATACCAGTTGGTTTATTCTTATATCCTATATCCACTTGACTGGAAAGATTTTCGCCTTTTCATGTACTTCCTTTGAGAGGAGCAAAATCAGTGCTGTTTACGATGACAGAGAAGTATTAACTTCTACTAAAAACAAAATCATTCAGACTTTTAAAAAAAGAGAGAAAGAAAAGAAAAAAAAGTCAATATATCCTTGCAGGCTAGGAGCACAGAGTAAAAACCCTAGGGCCTTAAAAACTTCAGCTCTGCCTACAGCAGTTTACAAAAAACACTAAACTGCAATCAATGTAAATAAAATTCGTAGCGCTACCCTGAGACTGAAAAAAGAAAAAAAAAAGATTCTCAGGCTAATAAGGAACACGGTTTGCATATGCTGTCAGAAAAAAAAAATTAAGACGACGAGAACATCCAATTGAAGTTTCAGTTAAACTGAGGTCACTGAGTAAGTCGGACCCCCCCCCCATCTGGCAGAGGGCAAGCTGGTTTCCTCCATGGTTGTTTTATTTTCTTAGTCTAGATCTCACTGCCTTACTTAAAATCAAGTTGATAAACTTAATGCAACTGTTTCTTATGATCCTAGGTAAAGGATTGAAATGTAATTGAAGACTTTCTGACTGTAGTAAGCTTTAGGATTTTAACTGCACTACTGTGTTTTGGTGACTGTGTCGGTCGCTTTTGTGTGTTTGCACCGCCTTCAGTATCTTAGCGAGAAAAAAAAAAGAGGAAAAAAATATCCCACATTCCATTTCTTGCACTTTTTGGAGCTCTTTTCAGTATTCTTTTGTGTCTTCTGAGCATTTTTAAAAATACGACGACAGGCAATAATTCCGTTTTGTGACACTGGAAACATCTCTCCCGTTCTTTGTGATGTGTGTGTTGAATCCATTCGGTCTCCTCTTTTGCCTCTTGACATCAACCCATTTTCTTTCCCCCCTTCCCCAGAACATTTGTAACTTGGAATACAAACAAGAGACAAGGACCAGTGAAACCGTTTCTGAATATCATCAGCTTCTCATATCTAAACATGTCAAGTTTTTTCTCTGTAACTTCTGTAGTCTGTGATATTGGTCAAAATACTGTCTACATTCCTACGCAAAAGGAAAAATAAATAAATAAATCTATCTTGGAAAACAAATCTGAGATCGATAAGAGTAGAGGATTTTGTTGCTATGCTTGTAACGATTAGAAAAAAAACACCTTTGTATTTAAAGTTTATTCTTGGTCATTATTTATTATTATAATGCATCAGTTGACAGAACTTTATTCTGGTATAGAAGTATTAAAAGTTGTGGTTTTTTTCTCAGCAAATGACTGTTTTTTTTTCCTTTCTGCTGTTAGAATAAAACATGTCTTTGAAGCAGTTCAGTTTTATCCAGTGTTTTACGCAATAAAACCTCTACCTCTGGAAAAAGACAAAGAGAGAAGTTTTCCGACTTGTTTATGTTTATTAGGAAGAGTTACAACCATATTTTTTTTATTTCTTTCTGCAGCTTTGTCAGATTGGACGAGAACAAAAATTAATGTCAGTAAAAGTCACGATTGTTAGGCAGTTACTGGAGTGTAATACGCTGGGTGTTTGCTCAATCCCCTTATTATTCTGAACAAATCTATAAACAGTATATACATATATATATTATATATATTGTGCTTAATTAAAGACTGTTGAAATCTGTTTTAGCATGTAGTAATAATTGTTTTCTATCATGCTGATGATGTACTACAGAAAAAGAAAGAAAGTGTTGGGTCTATCGGATATTGATCTTACAGTGTTGCAAGTGTGTATCATACACTATAATGTATAAAGTCATGTTTTCACATAAAAAGGAAGCATTTGTTTGCATAGCTCAAAACAATTCAACTTTAGAAAATTGTGGGGTGTTCTGTAACAATGCATGCCAAGCAGCCTGCCTCCATTTTAAAGAAATCTACACGTGCAAGAGCTATCAGTCTATCAGATGCATCATATTTCTTCCTGTATGTAGTTTCATTTCCATACTCGGACGGCAGAAAATTAAAGAATCTGAAGTTCCTGACTATTGCTCATTGAAAGGAATAATGTCCAGCCAATCAGTATTTCAAAAGAGTAACACCCAGCCAGTTGACCAATTCAAAGGAAATCAGCACATAGTCTTGCTCATGGGAACAGGGAGAGAGGATCATATCCAGAATTTGCTCATGGGAACAGGGAGAGAACATCATATCCAGAATTTGCAATCGGAGCCATCATGTGGTACACGGTTGAGTTGCACCATTTCAGATTGCAAGTGGGAGTGGTCACTTGCTTCGGTGCCCCATCCCACATGTTAAAAAAAAGACACATCAAATCTTGTACATATAAAACTAGTATGCGAGGGGGGAAAGGATTCTACCATAGCTTTCTCAGAACTTCTATATACAAAAGCACTGAATGTTTATAATGAGGCAACATTCAAATATGCAAACTCCCACTATAGGATAGTTCTGCAGAAGCTTCACCATGCGATTGCTGCGCTGCTAGTTTTCAGCTCAATGGATTCCTCAGCGTTTTAGGGTCTGATTCATAGCGCTAAGGGTACAAAATGAGAACTCGTCTAAAAGCGGAGCAGTACAAGCAGAATAATTCCAAATTCACTAATGTTCCAATGTTTCATCGAGGTCTTAGTTTTCACTTTATACGATACTTCCAATTTTGGTGATCACCAAAGGCCATTTCGGATATTATATTTCCTTACTGGTGGGTTAGTGTGTATCATACATATCCAGTCGTTTGGCAATTGCAAATGACAAAATCTTTGGCTATATTTTCTGTCTGTTTCTCTGTCTAGGAACTTATACTAGCAGCCCAATCTTGTGTAACTCTTGCAGTGGTGCAACAGTAGATCCACTGGTGTAAGTGCACTTATGCCAGTGTAATGTGCCTTACGTTGACGGACACAGGACAGACACCAGCGTAACCCCCCTCAGATGCTTCGGATGCATAGTTTGGACGCAGGATGGACTCCAGTGCAACTCTGCCAGCGCAGGGGGCATCCCGGGGGCGTTTGGACTGGCAGAGTTGCACTGACAGAGTTGTGCTGGCGTCCTGCATTCGAACTGCGCATGCGCGGCATCTGAGGGGGGTTACGCCGGTGTCAGTCCATTGGCGTAAGGCAAGTTACACTGGCATAAATGCACTTACACCAGTGGATCTACTGTTACACCTCTGCAAGAGTTACACAGGATTGGGCTGTAAATGAGTGCTTTTTCTAAGGCTGAAAGTAGGTCACTGAATATCAGTTGCGGGGGGGGGGGGGCAACAATAGGGCTATTGCCTGCAAACTCTACTTATCTGCTTCTAGGAGGCATTTGATTGGCCACTGTGGAAATCAAGATGCTCGATGAGATGAACTTTTTGTTTGATCAGCAGGGCTTTTCTTAAGTTTGGACAGACATTATTGACATCCAACAAATATTACGATGGGTAAAAGAGACCCCTTGTCATCGGCAGGGGTATATAGGGTCCCCTGCTCTTGTGGGAAGGTGTATATTGGCATGACAGGAAGTATCAATACAAGGATATGTTGAATACAATAATATGTTGAATACAAGCATGATCGACATAAGAGGTTTTGCAGACTAGGCCAAGGAGAGAAGTCGGCAATAGCTGAAAATGCCATTAATCTGGGCCATGCAGTTGACTTTGCAAATGCCAGATCACTGGCCAGGGTAAGGGATTACAAGACCAGAATACACAGGGAGGCCACAGAAATTGTAAAACATGAGCAGAATCTAAATAGAAAGGAGGAGACCCTAAGTCTAAATAAGTCATGGTTACCGGCATTGAAGACCACCAGAATATGGAGGATGAAAGGAGAGAGTGAAAAGAGACATGTATGTCTGTAAGGTACTTAATATGATGGCAGTTACATAACAGATCTGGAACAGGAAGATCAGACCAGAACTTCTGATGAAACCTTACAAAGGTGAAACCTTATAAGGTGAAACGTCAGGTAATAGACTCAGTTGTTTTAATTGACATGGTCTCAACCCCGAAAACTGAGACGAGTTGATTATTGGTATCCTTTTAGTAGAGAAAGGCAATATCAGAAACCTGCACCAAAGCTGATACAGTATGTCGTATCCACTTGTTGGAAAGGTGGTCTAGTGTCTGCACGATCTAGACCCCCAGCCCCCTGAATCACTGCCACCTTGCTAGTCCCCTCCCTATGAAAGGACATAACACACAGACAAGCATACAGACAGAAACTCATGCTAGTTCAGATAAGATTTGATGGCCATTGTTGAGAAAGACAATGAATATCGTAGTTCAAATTGTTTGGGCTTAATGGCCACAGTCTCTTGTGAGTTTTTCTTCCTAACATTTCAGACGTATCTGTGATGGGCACTGTCAAAGGTGGGGGGGGGGAACAATTACTCCACACCACCCAGTCTCTTCAGATGAGTGCTCCAGTTGGTGTTAATACTGGCTACAGAAGGTGTTAACTTATGTTCTTATGTAACATGCCAGGGTTTCTCCATGACATAATCGGTTGATAGAATATTCATCTTAAAGTAAGACCGGCAATTTTTGCTGATCGACCACCGAATCTCTATTAAAACATTAGGAAGAAAAACTCACATGAGTTTAAGCCATTAAGCCCGAACCATTTGAACTACGATAGTTTTACCGGCCACGAAAGCCTCAGATCCTACAAAGACAATGAACGTTCTCCACGTTTCTGGCACCGTTTCATATCCTGGTTTGGCATACAGCATACGAGTAATTCTTCAGGATACACATTAAAAAAAATCCATCTGAGTTGATCAGAGTTCGCGAAAACCAAGTTCCAGTTCTGATTCACCCCGATTCCAAAATTGCTGATATCAAACTCCTCAGGGCATAATACAAATTATTAAGTAATGGAGAGAGCATGCTTGGTTCTAACAGTTGAATAGCCTTTAATCTAACCCAATCATCCTTTCACAGACTGATCCTTGTGTAGTTCAGGAAACAGCTTATTCAACTAGCACATTTTATTCAACTAGCACATTTTATACACCCAAACTGACTGACCAAGGATCAAACTATGCATTTGCCTAAGTGTGTTTTTAAGAGGTACAGTAGCTACAGGGGGATCCAATTGTGACCAAGATTACTACAGTGGAGAGGCCAAGGTTAACTCTTTTTCCCTCAAGGTTAACTCTTTTCCCCTCATGCTGCTTCTCACTGAAAACCCCTCCTCCCGAACTGCTAGACAGACATAGAGTGGTTGTAGAGCAAACACTTTAATTGCAGATAACAGGGATTGAATCTAGAACAGGGGTTCTCAACCCCTTCCTGGCAGAGTACCACCTCCGATGTCACACTCCTGATGCGTACCGCCAGAAGTGACTGGTGTCAGTTACATCTAGGTTTTCAGAGGCCAGATAGGAGGCTCTGGGTGGGCCTTCTCAGCATTCCCGAGAGGCTCAGCCAAAGGCAGGAGCCTCTCGGGAGCGAAAACAAGCAGCCAAAAGCACTGAGTCGGAGCGGGGTTCTGGTGGTTTGAGTACCACCAGCAGTCAGCCAAAGTACCACTGGTTGAGAACCCCTGATCTAGAACCTTCCACAAGCAAACAGTAGCAGATGATGGAAAAACTCCGGTCTGAAACCTGGGAGAGCTTCTCCCAGTCAATGTAGACAATACTGCGCTGGAGGGAATAATAGTCCGACTCAGAAAAAGACAGGTTCCTATGCACTTTATCCCTCAAAGTGGCTATGTGCACTGGCGACACTACGGGAGGGGGGGTGGAGCTGTAAGTTCTTCCGTGATCGGAGCCTCCGTTACATGGAAGAACGAAGCGCCCCGCCCCCACGCCTTCCGACCCATTCAAAGCAGTGAAAACAACGCGCAGTCTCCTGCGCGTTGTTTTCACTGCTTTGACTGGGTCGGAAGGTGCGGGGGCGGGGCGCTTCGTTCTTCCATGTAACGGAGGCTCCGATCACGGAAGAACTTACAGCTCCGCCCCCCCCTGTAGTGACGCCAGTGGCTATGTGCTGAAAAGTGGCAGCATTGGGAGGATTTGGGGGGAGGAATGGCTCCAGTGGAAAAGGTTAACACATAGTCCCACACACAGGATTTGTGCCACCCCAAAACAGTAGTTCTGGGTTTAATCACGCTTCCTGGAAGCACATTTAAGCTTAATGTATGATTTGGACCCAATGCCTAACTCTCAACTTGAAAGTCAAAAGAACCCTTTTTTCCCTTACAAAGTGCAGTTGACAAAATGCTGTTGCATTTATTTTGAACACGGTTTCAACTGCATTTACCAAATGATGGCTTCTTACCAGCAAGCTGTTTTCAGGGCATAAATCCTTTCAAAGCAGATCGAGTTGGAACAGAGGCTAAAATGTTCTATGGAATCCCATTGTTATCAATAAAACTAGAGTCCCTAGTGAAATACTGAAGTCCCAGTTATATTTCAATGGGAGTTTGGTGTACCTAACGTTTACAGGTTGAAGCCATGAAGTTTGGTGTTTGGTAGCCTCTCCTGGCTAATTAACTTATGGTGGGTTCATCCCAGCTCACACATGTTAATTGTTATTATCACTTGATAACCTGAACGTGTGAAACGGCTCTCTCTCTCTCACACACACATCTGGCAATTACCCAACAATGGGAAACAGCTGGGAAGTAGAATGCCGATCTTGTATCATTAGTCATCAGTTCAACTGAACATGTGGACTTTGTCTTCAGAATCCAGCTCCATATTTAAGAAGCACTGGTTTGGGAGGAACCGTGAATATTTGCTTCAACTCTGTCTGTGTGTCATTCTTTTCAATAGAGACATGAAATAGTCAAATCCAGAATCTGATGAATGCAATATTTGCCAAATGAAATTCAGTGGGAGTTTTGTGTGTGTGTGTGTGTGTGTGTGTGTGTGTGTGTGTGTGTGTGTGTTTTAAAAAGAACCAAACCGCTCACTTTAACTAAAAGCAGATTCTCCCCCTCCCCCCCATTGTTCCAGGAACCTATGAAAGCAACATTTTCCAGCATATATTTTGGCTCAGAAAGCTAAGTAAAAGTGTGGACAGATGGTCCGTATGCATCGTGATTGAAATCATCATGAACAATCTCCTCTACATCCCGGTATGGATGGTAGGAGGCCATGGTGAAATTGCCGATTTGGTCTTTAGAAACTAACCTGTGCTATGAACATTTTCATTCTGCAACATGGCACCTGGAGCCCATCCTTGCCCTGGGAAGCCTACTATTCAAAAATAGTATTAAATATCATTCTCTCTCTCTCTCTCTCTCTCTCTCTCTCTCTCTCTCTCTCTCTCTCTCTCTCTCTCTCTCTCTCTCTCTCTCTGACACACAAACACATATAGGAAAATTTCAGCTATACCAGCCGTCTTCCTGTGCAGATGGTGAATTCCTTGACAAGAAGCTCTCCACCTAACATTTCAAAGCTGCTCTCAAGATAATGTTTCTAGTTGAAACTTTTATAAGGCCTATAACCCGTCCGTCTATTGCCATCGGGGAACTGAATACTTCTCCTATCTGTTTAACATCTGTATTGTAACCGCATAGTATATAAAAAAGAAACTTTACCTTGTGCATTGTAAGCACGATCCCGGCAAAATGATTCCTAACTAATGTGGTTTTCATTTCTGCATTTTGATGCTTGGCAGAATCCACCAAGCCGAAACGAGGATTTCACTGGGGCGACGCTGGAGAGGGTTATAGGGGCAAAAAGGGTAGCGCAATTGTTGTGATCTAATTTATATATTTAAAACACACAAAAATGCTGCCCAGGTTACAAAAAAAATAGTTCACCAGCTCTTCACCTGTTGGTGTTGCTAATGTCATGGTGTGTGTGTGTGTGTGTGTGTGTGTGTGTGTGTGTGTGTGTGTGTGTGTGTGTGTGTTTGTGTGTGTGTAAAGAAAAAAGAGCCAGCGAGCTTCAGTGAACAGGGAAATCACAGGAAAAGAGGAGGAAGAAAATTTAAATGATCCCAGAGTGAACTGTTTTGCTGTTAATACAGAAATACAGAGCAAGACACATTTAATGGGCTGTATTTTTTATTATACTATGCTGAATAATTAAGTTTGAGGCTAAGTGTCACATAGATTTATCTTTTAATTAAAAAAGCATGGTTCACGCATATTTGAGTGGTAGTCCAAATAAATGCAATATAGAAATTTATGTTTGTTTATCTAGGTGTTAATTACCTAGAGATTGTTCTGGATTACTTCTTTTTATAAAGTGTCAGAGGCTCATGTCAGAAGTAATAAAGCTTAACAGAGGAACCTTATCAATTTTCTCACTATAACGCTACTATGACCTGAAAAAACGGGGGGGGGGGGGTTTAGAAAAAAAAACTTTGGGAAATGTTCTCTTCATGAGTCCGTTCAACATATAATGCCCCCCATCACTTGTGAAATAATGCCATTTCCCTTCTTGAATGTCAAAAGTACCAATATATCTTCTGTGTTTTCTACCTTTCCTACATGTAATTATTTATACAGCATGTGCGCATATTTGCCATGTTATGAAATCACAATTTGTCATATACATGGTAGACAGGCACAAGCTTTTGATGAATGGCCATTTCCAAATCCAAAATACAACATGAAGTGCTATTCCAACACTGGATTTGAATTTTTTCATTCAAAACCATTCTGGCATCCACAGCTGTGAGTTTACAGACCAAAGACACACAATATCCACCATTAGGGCTCAGATTCTGCTCTTGGCTGTATAACACGGATTTTGGTGCTCGAGTGTGTGATCCCCTCACCTCAACATCAGAGTTGTCACAGAGAAAGGGCAATAGACCGTTTACTAAGTGGTAACTTGCCCCAGTGGACATACAATGTTTTGGTAAGTCAATTATCGAGATCTTCTGGCCAAGTGCTCAGGAGATGCTTGCCACCACTTGATCACTGATCAGAACTTCACAGAGAGAGCAGAAGAAGAAGAAGACCAATGAGTACCGTAACAAGTAGTTAAAGCACAGGGTGGGAAGCATTTTGCTGCCTGAAATGGAGTCTCCTATGGTGATCTTCTCTAGGCCAACAGGTGACCTTCCTTCCTCTGCAGGCACAAGTGCGTCAGGTGCCTTCACTCACAGATTTCCCCCCCCCCTTCAATATGTGATGTCTGCTTTCTCAGAGTTAAATGTCTGAGTGTTAGTTTCCTTAAAGATCACACAATGCTTTTTTCCATGATGAGATGTTTGGACACCAGCAGACGTCCCAATATCCCAGGCCCTTTCTCGGCCCAGTTCAGTCTTGCCCCGCCGCCTCAGATGCATGCCAGCATCAGAGCTGGCGTGCATTTGAGGAGGCCCACAGGCCCTGGGCAGCCCTACACTCGGGGAGGGGATGAATGTCCCCTTCTTCCGAGGTGTTCCTGGGCTGCGCTGGCGCAGCCCGGGAACAGGCTCAAGATGCTGTGGCCGGCCCTTTTAGCCGGCCGCGGAAAGCTGCACAGGATTGGGCCCTCAGTATGTGAAAACATTCTTAAGCCTATTTGTGCTTTTGTTTGTTGAGACCAGAAGTTTTATCTAGGATGAATATTTAACTCTGCTTATTTTCAGTCTCATTTGCCTTTAGAAATCCACACCCCCACCTCAGAAAAGCATTTCTTTACCTAGCCGATAGTGTAACTTCATTCGCCAACATTCTGAGTGGCTTCATGTTTTAAGGAGCAGCAAATCCCAGCAAGGAACCTCAAGGGCCCCAAAGAACAGGATGCCAACTCAGTGATGGAACCAACTGCTGTACTCCTCATCATCAGCACGTCACAGAGGTTCAGAATTGGACCAGTTGCGTATGGAAATTAAAGAAGCAGGACGCTGCCAGAGTTGGTTACGGCCAGTAATCATGTAATAACCAGCGGAAAAATCTTCCAAGAAATAATCAGTTGTACTTGGGACACATTCCACTCCTTTTTACGGTTTTACAGTTGCTTAAAGTGCATTATTTTCCTTATTAACTTCAATAATAAGAGCAAACAAAGATCTGGAGGCCACTAAAAACAGGCTGGTTTTTTGCTTTTCATAGATTCACTGGAGAAATAACAAGACACCAACGGTATCTGCACTGCCATAACATGCTAGACTCAATATCATCGTAAGTATCGGCACAGCAACCTGATAAAAGGCAGAGAAGGTTTCATTCATTTTTATACTGCAGCAATGTGGATACGCTCAAGTGTGTAGCAGTCAAGAGACTGGCTTGTGTTTGACAAAATCACTAATTTAATTGCCGAGTGAGAAAGAGAACACAAAACTAAAACAATTAAAACAGAGGCGTCACTGGCAGTCATCGGGAGTGCAGTCTTGGTCAGCAGTTCCCAACTTCCCCGCCGCCGCAACCCACCTAAGTCAGCTGCTCCTGTGTCGCTCCAGCCCAGGACAGCCTCCAAAGGCCTCCCAACGCGACCAGAAGTTGCATCGGTCCAGGGCCCATTATAGGTAGGCTTACCAGATCTCCAACCGGGACAGAGTGCTAGACGTTTAGGAGGAGGAATGTGGGCAGGTGTAGCTTGTTAAACCTTAGAGCACAATCCTAGGCATGTGTATTCAGAAGCAAGCCCCATGGATGCCTAGGATTGTGCTCTAAGGTTTAACAAGCTACACCTGCCCACATTCCTCCTCCTAAAGGTCCAGCACTCTGTCCCGGTTTGAGATCTGGTAAGCCTAATTATAGGGGGGGGGTAAATTGTACCCGGGCCCAGATCAAAAAGGGGCCCCGGGAGCCAAAGGAGGGGGCCCAGACTTTTCCTGCCATTGCTGCCCTCCCCCTGCCCTGCTTTGCCCCTCCCCCTTTGAGAAGGGGCCTAAAAGAAGCTTTGTACCTCCTGATAAAATTCCTCCCAGAGGTCCTGCTTGACTCTATGAGAAAGGCGGTATAGAAATACTGTAATAAATAAAATAAATAAAAAGGCTTTCGCTTGCATGGGGACAACCTATACTCGTACAGGCCTGGGCTCTTTTCACCCCTTTTGCATGAAAGTGTTGAAGTTGGAAGTGGAGCAGTGGACACGATCCTGCCCCTGTCCATATATTCGGACCACACATACAATGCATGGAGAGGGTTCCCCCTGTGAAGTCATTCTCAAGGTTCGAGAAAGCAAGATCCTGAGAAGAACCAGAGTTGGGACACCCGCCTGCCACAATGCCAATCTTAAACTGCAGGTGCTCCAAGTAGAGTCATCCGTCATGATTGCTATGAATTCTGGGAATCCGCCTCTTGGATTGTGTGGCACAGCCACTTGGCCAGCGGTATGTCTCAGGCTGGCCCTGTTTTCCATCAATATAAGCAGAAGACAGACATATATTTGTGTGTGAAGCTAAACGGTTGATTTGTGTTTGCATCCATAACAAAAAAAACCCGGGCCAACGATGAACATGGCAACCAAAATTCCCCGCCAATAATTTATGATGAGCTTGCATCCTATTGTAACTTCCTATCTGCTTCAAAGGCATAATCAGTAGTAGGCACAGTATTATTTAACATCTTTATTAATGATCTGAAGGATGGGGAAAACTGTACATTAATTAAATTCGCAGATGATGGTAAATTAGGAGGTGTTGCAAGTGCTGCTGAGGACAGAGTAATAGCACAAAGGATCTCAGAGAGGTTAGAAAAATGGGCAGGAATTAAGGCTAAAAAGCCGCGATGATAAACATGATTAAATACAACAGGGGAAAAGAATTCAACCCACAGATAGCTGAATGGAGAGGAGGGGAAGGTGTGATGCTGAAAAAAAAAGCAACAGTGGACTAAGGCTGCAATCCTATTCATGCTTAGTTGGGAGTAAGACCCATTGACTTCAGTGGAGCTTACTTCTGAGTAGACATACACTGTAAGGCACCATAAGGCAATGTTGGAACAGTTGGCAGTGATTGTCAATGATTTCAAAGACCACTGGAGTCATTAGGTCGATTGAGAAGTCTGAGGAGAAATCATCCAACAACAAAAAAGGCGATATATAAATACTATTATTATCAGTCTCTCTCTCTCTCTCTCTCTCTCTCTCTCTCTCTCTCTCCCCCCATTCAGCTGTTTGTGGGTTGAATTCTTCTCCTTCTTGTATTTAATTGTGTTTAATGGTATTCAAGGCACACACACACACACAGCAAACCCTTCTTACGGAGCAATCCTGCATAAGGATACACGGCCGGCCTAAAGGGCCGGCTGCTGTATCCTATGCGAGAGGTTCTCAAACTTTGGAGGCCCGGGTACCCCCTATCAGAGGCGTAACAAGAATGGTGTAACCAGGATGGTGTAGTGGTTTGGGAGTCAGACTTAGACCTGGAAGATCCGGGTTCAAATCCCCGCCCAGCCACGAAGCTTCCTGGGTGACCTTGGGCCAGTCACTATTTCTCAGCCCCACCTACCTCACAGGGTTGTTGTGAGGACAAAAAGGAGGGGAGGAAATATGTACACCACTCTGAGCTCCTTGGAGGAAGGGTGGTATAAAAATGTGAAAAATAAATAAATAAATAAATAAAATAAACAAGGGTGGAGCGAAGGCAAGTAGTTCTGCAAGACTCGGTTACACTGGAGTCAGCGGCCCTTCCCTCTTGCTGTTGGAGCCATTCTGGCAGCAAAGGCAACACGCAGGACACTCCCCTGTTGCTGCTGGAATGGCTCCAACAGCAAGGGGGAGGGGCCGCTGACTCCAGTGTAACCGAGTCTTGCAGAACTACTTGCCTTCGCTCCACCCTTGTTTAACCACTGCCCCCTATCACAGTTCAATTTTCTGAAGTACCCTCTGCTAATTAACTGCTAGTTAATGGGATTAATCAATTAATTAATTGAAAAATGTCTTATTTAACTCTCTCTCTCTCTCTCTCTCTCTCTCTCTCTCTCTCTCTCTCTCTCTCTCTCTCTCTGTGTTTCACACACACATGGATCTTTTTTTTCTCCAAGTCACACTTCCCAAAATCAGCTTCTCCCTCCCCAACCCCACCAAAGTACATTTTCCAAAGTACAAAAATAAGCCCCAAACCAAAATCAGAGAGACAGAAGGGCTCCAAAAATAATTACAATTTTAAATCCATGTTAATTAACACTTAATTAGCTGCTGATGGGGCAGATAAGGGGCAGGGCTTGGCGTACCCCCAGCAAGAGGTCCGCGTACCCCTAGGGGTACCCGTACCGCAGGTTGAGAACCCCTGTCCTATGCCATTCCCAAGCTCCCCCAAGCAATTCCCAAGCCATTCTCAAGCTTCTTGCAGTATTTAACATCTGGAAGTCATTTAGCATCTGGAAGTATATGATGCTCGCAACCCCCAATGAGTGGGAGAGAGTTGCTTAGAGTGTTCGAGGGAGTAGAGATAGCAATAATGGGCTGAAATTGAGCAAAACCAAATTGAGTAACAGGAAAATATATTAGCTTGCATAATAAGCTCCCAAAGAAGGCCAGAGGAAGCCCAATCACTGCAGTCATTTCAAACTGAACCAACATCAGGAGAGCCCTGCTGGATCAGGCCAAAGGCCCATCTAGTCCAGCTTCCTGCATCTCACAGTGGCCCCACCAGATGCCTCAGGGAGCACACAAGACAACAAGAAACCTGTATCCTGTCACCACTCCCTTGCATCTGGCATTTTCAGAGATAGCCTATAACTAAAACCAGGAGGTTGCATATACCCATCATGGCTTATAACCTGTGATGGACTTTTCCGCCATAAATCTGTCCAATCCCCTTTGAATTTTAAAGTTAAAAAATAAATTCAGGCGCTTTTTTGGCAGCGGCGATATGCGGGATTGCTGCCACCATGCTTTTCCCGCCCCTTAAGGGGGCAGGGGACAATTAGTGGCTCCAATGTTAGGTCATGACCCACCACTTTGAGAACCACTGATCTAACCTATCATTGTCTACTCTTGAGTGGCAACAACTCTTCCCTGCTGCCTGAGATCCTTTAATTGCAGATGCCAGAAATTTAACTTACAACCTTCTGCACGCAAAGCATAGGTTACACCACTATGCCATGGCTCCACCCTGTAACATTACAACCTACATCTCTTCTCCTATTGATCTAACCGAACACTCAACTTTGGTGCCCAGCTGAGCAGAAGTCAGCAGATCACAGAACCTCCCCTCTTGTTCACGACCGATGACGTCCCTTGGACTGGACTCATTGCAGAGCAACAAACCCTGGGTTCTCACCGACAGCCCAACCCTATGCATGTCTACTCAGAATTAAGTCCCATTATAGTCAATGGGTGTTACTCCCCAGTAAGTGAGGGTAGGATTGCAGCCTGAATCAACGAGGAGGCTGAGCCAGTCATGGTTTTCTGCTGAGTGTTCCTATAGGACACACAATAGTTTCAAATGTATGTTCAAACTTTACATGGTAAGCTATGTACTGTATATGCTGAGAAAAGCTTAATGGTAAAGGTGACCCCTGACAATTAAGTCCAGTCGTGTCCGACTCTAGAGTGTGGTGCTCATCTCCATTTCAAAGCGTTGTCCGAAGACGCCTCCGTGGTCATGTGGCCGGCATGACTCTCCTTGCTGCAGCGTGTAGCATGCAGCTGGAACACGGAGCGCTGTTTACCTTCCTGCAAGCGGTACCTATTTATCTACTCGCATTAACATGCTTTGGAACTGCTAGGTTGGCAGGAGCTAGCCAAGCAACGAGAGCTCACACCCCGTCACGGATTCGAACTGCCGACCTTTCGATCGACAGCTCATGGTTCAGCGGTTTAACCCACTGCGCCACCCGCTTAGTGGTACACCAAAAAAAGAGTATGTGAGGCCATCCAGACACATGTAACTGTTCCCTACATCTATTTCACAGTGAAGCAATTCAGCATCCTCACAGTTAAAAAACAGATCTCTGTGCAGCCTTTCCATCATGATTTTTGCACATATCTGAAGGCATTAAAGAAGCTGCACTGAACATGATGAAGTTTGCGCTGCCCAAGCCACCTCCAACATATGCAAATTTGAACCTGTGACCTAGAGGCAGAAAGATCAATATCTCATTACCAATGGCCTGAATCATTCTGTACTCCATATGTAGTAAGATTTCCTATCTCTGCTCTTTTAAATCACAACGTCGGAAAAGCAATGATGTGATCAGCTCAAATCCTGAAGTGGGAGGGTAGGATATAAAGTGTCGGATCCAATGCTCACCCAGCACCTATTCCTCTCCTTGGCCAGCATTACTCTTAAGGAAGACTTAATCTTTGAAAATCCAATTTTACAAGCGGTTAGCCTTTAGTGTGGACTGTTGCTTTTCAGTAATTTGGAGACGGAAAAATTAATGGCTGGGATATTTAATTTTCAGACACAGCTACTGCATGTGTCAAGTATCCCTTTTTATAATATTTTTATTGTCAACAATGTCGCTTGAACACTGCAAGAATATTGCTCGTGCATGCAGAAAGATATTTCGTTCTGAGGGAACTGTAGAGGTGTCTCTCCCGATTTCGGCAAGCATCTGAAGGAAACCATGGGCATTGCATGCCATCTCTCTCACTCTTAGAAAGCCAGAAGTTGGACTGCTGTGATTAGAGCCACGACAAATTCTTGAGGAGACTTCCTCAAAGCAAACACAAAATCACTGGTTTTGAAAACTGTAAAAACATATTCCAACATCCTAAAAATGCTTAGAAAGCTTTGTGACCCCCTCCTCCTAAGTTTCCAGACATCAGAACACAAACTTGAAATATGGCATTAATTTAGCCATACCATACCATACCCTTTATTGGCATAAACAAACAATACATAACAAAACATGTCACATCCAAACATCAACATTGTCCATATATTCTGTGATGGACAAAGTCCCCTTTCAGCAGTTCACTTTCCCTACCCACCCACATAATCCAACATACTAACTTGCCCAGCTCCCCCATAATAATCAGAGTTTGATCTCAGAGCACAAAACAGGGAAGATTCCGTCGGGTTTCGATTACCAAATACATACATTGGGCAACCAGACAGGTGAACAGTCTTTCAGAACCTCCTAACATATAGCAGGTTTTTGACTCAGACCAACTGGAGTGAGAGGACAAAAAATCATCTAGATACCGCCTGCGCAGCTCACTATATCTGTCGCAATAAAGAACCATGTGTTGTAAAGATTCTGGTTCATCCCTGCCATACATACAAACTCTCAAAATAGAGGCTATCCCGCCAAAACGGTGGGATAGCAGGTTTGAAGGCACCACATTACAGGCATAAATTAGCAACCTTATTGGAATGAGTGGGTGGTTCTTTGCCTTGTCCCTATTGCTACACAGGTAGGAGTTAGAAGTGTGTGCAAGCACGTTAAACAATTCGAAGTGCACCATGTTCTACAGCTTGGACTGGAGGAAGGTCAACAGGTACCATTAAACCATCCTCACCATTATCCACGGGATCGTTCCCCTAATGGATTCAATCTGTTGTTTGTTTGTTTTTTTTTGCAAGGCCAAGTGTTCATTTTATTTCCCACACAGTGGAAACCACACACACACACACACACACACACACACACACACACACACACCTTACCAACAACACATGAATCAAGTCAACAGGTTGATGCGTTCCACATGTTCCCTACTTCAACAGTGCAAGTACTGAGCGATTCTCCTCCGATTGTACTCTTGCTTTACATTACAATACTGTGCGTGGGGGCTTGGTGGACGGCACTATAGTAATGTACCCATTAAACCAAACTTCTCAATCCTCTAGCCAACCATTCCAAGAAGGTCCACAGGCTCAGAGGATACCTTATTACACCTGCATTTAGGGTAATTACAAGCATTCCCCATTCTGTGATGGTTGGTAACTGTACTTTTCATTACACCATTATAGCTGACTAAGTCCTTAATATCATAGGTTATTATATTACGAAGATTAATTTAACCCAAGCATGTCCGCAGATGGAGCACATTCCTCTATACGTGCAGAAACAATTCAATACAAAAGCATAGTTGTATTTCAGGGTAACCCACATGCTCCACAGACCCTAATGCTTTATAGGCTTCTCCCCCCCCTTTTTAGAGAACTACCTTTGAACAGAAGAACCCCCTTCCTCTGGATCATTGTCAAAGCTTGAGCAGCTTTTGGGACGTGGTCTAAGATTTTTGCACTTGCAACTAGAGTTTGGCTTGCTGGGATTTCCTTTGTGTGGGCTGTCGCAGTAGCTGGTAACCTGAGGCATCTCCCCTGCCCCAAGGAAACATGATTGAGGCAGACTGAGGTGAGGAAACGTCGGCCATTGTAAGAGGTCACTTCAATGTGCAGTCTCAGCTCATAAAAAGGGGGCAAGGCTGGGAAAGAGAAGGGGGAACTGGAGGTCAGGGTGGGAATCCCAGCCAACGGAACCACCACCATCTTAAGGAGGCCTCACCAGGGAGAGTCGCAAGATTTGGCTCTTCCCCACCTTTCCCCAAGTTGCCTGAGGCAACTGAGACATATATGGGCTCATCTAGCTAACTGTGTGACAATCCAACTCCAAAGGAACCATGCAAACGTTACTCCAATTCCAGCCAGTGAGGAGAAGACGACTTATTGGTTAGGTCAGGGGTTCTCAACCCCTTCCCAGCCGAGTACCACCTCTGGAGCCACTCTCCTGCTGTGTACTACCGGACGTGGCTGGTGATGATATCGCCAGAGACGACATGCCCCTTGTGTGACGTCGACGCCCCCCCACCCGTTTTGCTCTCATTTCGGAGGCAAATGGGCTCCAGGGAGGGTGGGCGGGCCGAACCTGACTTCGCCCTCCCTCCCACTCGAGCTCCCGCCCGAGCGCCCGGAGCTCCTGCTCCATGCGCTCCACCGAAGTTCCGTCGTTGGTCATATCGCCAGTTACTTTTGGGGTTTTAGAGGCCAGACAACACAGGTAGGAGGCTCTGAGTGGGTGGGAGGACCCTTCTCAGCGTTCCTGAGAGGCTCGGCCAAAGGCAGGAGCCTCTCAGGAGTGAAAATGTGCCACTGAAAGTGCCATGTCGGAGCACTTCCGGCGGTCTGAGTACCACTGGTGGTACTAGTACCACTGGTTGAGAACCCCTGGGTTAGGTGAGTGTGTTGAGTAGCTGCGGGGGGGGGGTTGGGGGTTCAGACCATGATGGAGGCCGGGGGCAATAGAAGTTGCCAGGGCTTTCTAATATCTGAATGGGAGCTCCTACCCCCAAATCCAGGAATAAGGTATAACATGAGGTCCTTCTCAGAGGCGAAAGGACGGTGGAGCGCGTGGTTCAGCCGAACCAGGCGCCGCGGCAACTCACGCGGAGCAGCTGCTCCCAAGCTCACTTACCTTAGCGAGGTGGCGGCTCCGTTTCGGCCCTCCCTCCCTCCCTCCCTCCCTGGAGTTCGAATGGCTCCGAAATAGCCTCAAAACCGGCGGGGGCGCGCGGCAACGTGACGCAACGCAGGCCCCGCCCTTGCTCCAGGCACCGGGAAGGCTTCCAACATTTCTGGTCCTTCTCAACACATTTTTGAGCTTTTTCAATAGCACCAATGAGCTATTTGCATCAGCAGAGATCAATCAGTCTTAATTACCAGTTATAAGCGAGTCCCACTTCAAATCTTCGTTAGGTATTGGCATGAGATAATAGTCCAATAAATAAGAAAAAAAGTACAATCTGTCATGTTCTTTCTCTTTTCATCAAATGCTCTTGATGCTCCCCATTGAACTCAGTAGGGCTAAAGCCTAGATTGTTTAGCTCGGGGCAAAACACACCCTACATGAGCGAGGAAATAATCTAATTTTTTCAATGAAACTCCATGCCAGTCAAGCTCTCGCAGACTGGTACTTGAGGGACATCAAAAATATACAGCTATCAAAAACCTTAGCTAAGACAGGCAAGTTTTGCATGTAGAAGATTATGAGATGGAACCAAATTAGCCATGCATATAACTGCAAATGTTCTTCTGCATTCAACAACAATGAGGAAAATTCTCTCCTTTTCCATTGGTCACATTCCCCCTCCCCCTTATGAATATTCAAATTGGCCAATTGCCTCCGCTTTATAAAAAAAAAATCCTAACATATCCAAACAGCGTTCTGCTTGAGCTTGTACGTCAGCCGATTAAAGCATCTTCGTTGATTAATCATCTGCTTCTTAATTAATCAATAACTCATCCATTAAATTCAAACACATTTACATATCAATAGAGGTGGCTTGTAGAGGTATTGACGGAAGCATGAGATAATAGAGCATTTCATAAATACAAGCTACCACTCCTTGTAAGACAACAAGGGCACCTTTTGTTTCTCCTCGTTCTCATTCCCCATCGCAGTCATATGCTAGAAGAAGTGAAATGCCTTGGAAAATATAGCAAAGAGTTTACCTTGGCACAGCTAGGGGGCATAGGTGTATCAAAGTAGGTTTCTCCACACATAGATGGAGACAGAGAGGCACCATATACAGAAAAATTCCTATGTAGTTCTGTGAGTTGGGGCAGTACATGTATAGCTAGGCTTACCAGATCTCCAACCGGGACGGAGTGCTAGACCTTTAGGAGAAGGAATGTGGGCAGGTGTAGCTTGTTAAACCTCAGAGCACAATCCTAGGCATCCATGGGGCTTGCTTCTGAATAGACATGCCTAGGATTGTGCTCTAAGGTTTAACAAGCTACACCTGCCCACGTTCCTTCTCCTAAAGGTCTAGCACTCTGTCCCGGTTGGAGATCTGGTAAGCCGATGTATAGCCCATAATAGATGCTTTGAATTCTACCAGTCTGCTTTTTGTGATAGGAAGGTAGGGTTGGTTTTTGATTACCTAAGAACATAAGAGGAACTCTGCTGGATCAGGCCAAGGCCCACCTAGTCCAGCTTCCTGTTTCTCACAGTGGCCCCACCAGATGCCTCAGGGAGCACACAAGACAACAAGAGACCTGTATCCTGTCGCCACTCCCTTGCATCTGCCATTCAGAGATCGCCTACTACTAAAACCAGGAGTTTGCATATAACCCATCATGGCTTGTAACCTGTGATGGACTTTTCCTTCATAAATCTGCCTAATCCTCTCTTTTTTTAAAAAAAAAGCAGTTAGGCCAGGTGCTATCACCACATCCTGTGGCAAGGAGTTCCGCAGATTAATGACACGCTGGGTAAAGAAATATTTCCTTTTGTCTGTTCCAATTCCCCCGCCACTCCATTTTTAGTGGCTGTCCCCTGGTTCTGGTGTTGTGCGAGAGGAAAAGAACTTCCCTCTCTCCACCCCATGCATAATTTTAGATGTCTGAATCCTGTCCCCACTCAGTAGGCTTACCATATCCAAAGGGGGACAGGGTGCCTACACCTTTAACCATTGTAAAAAGCGGGAATTTGGGCAGGTGCAGCTCATTATGGAAGGGTGCAACAAGCTGCACCTGCCCAAATTCCCTCTTTTTACAATGGTTAAAGGTGTAGGCACCCTGTCCCCCTTTAGATATGGTAAGCCTACCACTCAGGCACCTTATTTCTAGACTGAAGAGCCCCAAACATTGTAGCTTTTCCTCATAAGTGAGGTGCCCCTGCTCACTAATCATTTTGGGTGCTCTCTTGCACTTTTCCCAGTTCCTGTTAGCTGATCACATGAGCATATGATGGAGGCTTTTACTGGTCCATCTACTCCGACTAGCAGTGATGTCAGGCAGAATCCGCCAATACCAGAGTTCCCATAGCTGGAATTGCCAGGAGTTGAATCTGGAATCTTATGCTTGTACAACATGGGTAGGCTTACCATCATCCCGGAATCGACGCTGGCTTCGGCCTAGAGCGGACCCGAGCCGCTCCCAAGGGTGCACTGCGGCTGCCCAACGGGGTTCCAGCTTCTGTCGCGTCGTTAACTGGAAGTTCCGGAAGCCCATTGGGCAGCCGCAGTGCACCCTTGGAGGTGGCTCGGGTTCGCTCTAGGCCGAAGCCAGCATCGATTCCGGGACAATAGTAAGCCTAAACATGGGTCTACCACTGATCTTCAGCCCATTCCCAAATCAATGCTCTTCAGAGCACCTGACAGGGTTGCTTACACACAGCCGCAGTTGCAGTATGTATGTTCAGTTGCCCTTAACTCTCAGCTCTACCAGTTAAAATGAGCTCCCACAAATGAATCAACTAATGCTTCAGTGGATTCATAAATTCGATAAAACCAATGACAGCGGACAGTCCAAGTCAAGCCCGAATAATCTTGATGTTAATACAAATACCAGTCCCAGTTCTGATTTGTAAAGACATTATTCCTGAGATTGAATGCCCGACCCACTTGAAGAATGGGGTCTTAACAGCAGCTTGCCAATAAAAGCAATGCAAACACAAACTTCAATAAAAGATCGATAGACTTATCACATAAACATACCACATAAATGTATTGCAAATGTAAGAGCACCGAGCAAACAAATCCAACCAGTTGACTTACACCAGGTGTAGCCAACCTTCCACTATTAGGGCCTCTGCGTTCTTAAGAGTTGTGTAGAAGACAGAATCTTGGCAGCTGCCATTGCTGGTGGTGCTGCTAGCAGCTACACCTGCTGAAATGTCCTCACCTATATATAACCATTAAAGGCAGGAGCATTCATGTTGAAAAGTTGGCCACCCCTGACTTACACCAACAACATCTGCAGCCAAGAGTTCTCTCTAAGCAAGAAAGATTTAACAAGGTTCTTGAAGGACCAATGAGGTCCAGGCCCAGAGAGGCACAGACACATATACATATATATACACACACACACTCCCTCCCACCAACCATCTCTCTCAGTGGATCTTACCTTCCTTGAAGCTCTCTCTCTTCCTCGGGGGGGGGGGAAGAACCCTCATCTCTCTTCTTCCCACACTCAGAGCTTGGGAGAGCGCAGCAACATGCCCCCCTGAGGTAGGCTTAGCAGATCTCCAACCGGGACAGAGTGCTAGAACTTTAGGAGAAGGAATGTGGGCAGGTGTAGCTTGTTAAACCTTAGAGCACAATCCTAGGTATCCATGGGGCTTGCTTCTGAATAGACATGCCTAGGATTGTGCTCTAAGGTTTAACAAGCTACACCTGCCCACATTCCTTCTCCTAAAAGTAGGCTTACCAGATCTCCAACCGGGACAGAGTGCTAGACCTTTAGGAGAAGGAATGTGGGCAGGTGTAGCTTGTTAAACCTTAGAGCACAATCCTAGGTATCCATGGGGCTTGCTTCTGAATAGACATGCCTAGGATTGTGCTCTAAGGTTTAACAAGCTACACCTGCCCACATTCCTTCTCCTAAAAGTAGGCTTACCAGATCTCCAACCGGGACAGAGTGCTAGACCTTTAGGAGAAGGAATGTGGGCAGGTGTAGCTTGTTAAACCTTAGAGCACAATCCTAGGTATCCATGGGGCTTGCTTCTGAATAGACATGCCTAGGATATCTCCCTGAGGCAACTCCATAGCTGCTCTAAAGTACCAGTCCCTGTGGCTTCCTCCCTTTTTTCATGGCTTTTTAAAAACAGAACTGAGGCAATTCTGCCTGCTGCCACCCCGGAACTTGATGATGCAGGCGCCCTGCCTTTTTTTCATTGGATACCAGCTCCCTTGCCTGTTTTTCATTGGAAGGCAGCCATGATTGCAGCCTAAACAATTGAGGCAACTGAGTTTGCTGATGCAAGCACCCAGCCTTTTTTCCTCCATTGGAAACAGGTTCAATGAATCATATCGGGGCCCCTGTGTAGGCTATTTGCCTAGAAAGAAAAGTTCCCATTGGAGTCGACAGAACAGGTGCGGAAGAACAGTTCCTTGGCAATGCAAACCAGCCTTGTTTTAATTCCTAGCATCTCCAGTTAGGGTGGAGAAGGGCCCTGGAGAACCACTGCCAGTCAGGGTGTAGACTATACTGGCTAGATAAACCAGTCTGACTCGGGATAAAGCAGGTTTCTATAAATACGTGGGGGGGGGGATCCAGATCACAACTGTGGCATTGGACAGGTTTATAACCTCGCTGCCAAGATTCCAATCTCTATTTGCCCCCCCCTTCCCCACCGCGCCTGCTATTTGCGGAAAAGAAGCAAAGCACATCACCTAACAACGTGAATAAAATGATGTCTACTTTGGCCCTAAATTGACCCTGGAAGCCAGCTGCTAACCAGTGTAGCTTCACTGAAGGCTGGAGTTATAAGACTCCGACAAAAGGCAGCTTTAGGAGCCTAGCTGTGGCATTCTGGACAAGCTGCAGTTTCCAAATGCTCTTTGCAGTCAATCCCACTACAAAGGATATGAAAGTCAGGCTATTTGAGTGTTCTAAAATATAACCACCACCACCCCAAAAAAAAAATACCCAAAAAAGCTTCACTCCACTCCCCCTCCAAAAAGCATGAAGTAGAAGGTGCTGAGGCATCAAATCTCTTCTTCCCAAGAAAGAGTTAAGCGAGAGAAATAAAATCAGATATGTGTAGCCTCCAGACGTCCATTAAAGTGCAGAATGCTGTTTTCTATCACAGATTATATGCCAGATGTTCAAACTATCTCTAATCATTGCAGATGTAATGGACTAGAATGTTGCCGTTTGTGAGTTTACTGGCATTAATTCTGTATACTGCACAAGGGAAAAAAGATTTTAAATATATAATTATATCTCATTAATACTCAGGTTTTATTTCCTTTCAATGGAACAGGACTTATTAAAGCAACCATTTACCGCATGTTTTCCTTTTCAGCCCCCCCCTCCCCATTCCACCCTCTGTATCAGTCTGGGTGCATTCTACATGTAAAAAAGTGTACCAGTCAACCTATACTGGGGGGGGGGGGATGCAGCAAGGTATATAATTCCAGGAATATTAAGAAAAAAGAAAAACCACTACTCTCTTTTTATATACATAAAGGTGTTTTTACAACATAAACAGATATAGAACAAAAATGTATATATCTGCTCCCCCCCCCATCCTTCTGCTACAAGCTTACCTGAATTAGCTTCCAAAGATTTTCCTTTTACTGAGGATGTTGAAAATAACTTGGGGCTGGATCAGACAGTATCAACCATGCCAGACTGCTCTACACATGGTTAAGGAAATATAATATAATAACACACAATATTTATATACCGCCTTTCTTGGTCATTGGATTTCTCCTCCGACTTTAATCCAAGGCGGTGTACATGGACAGGCTGTCCTAACCTCCCTCCCAGGGATTTTTTACAATATATAAATGTCCAATCTTTCATGAACGGCTACATTCCAGGTGGTATCCTTTTGCAGCCTGGCTTTTTTCTGCTGGCTGGTGCCTCCCACACTCGACCAATGCAGCTGAGAGCTCCTATCTCTCCTCCCGGAGGCTTTCACAGCTTTTTGTCTGCGGCGTGTCTCGAACTTGTCAAGATCACCGGTCTTCAGGCTTACAAGGCGACAGCTTTCCCGACTTAGCCAGACTTTTCTGCCCATGTTCATGGATGTTCATGACTGCGGCCCATTTCTGCTCCTGCCATGCTTTCCCCTTTCTCCTGATCGGGAAGAGGAAGTCATGCAAAGTTCCCCCAACCATGCGATCAACATACGAGTTCAATTCAGATTGCATGCCTGGAAGAGGTTCTGATGGACCACTCCCGCCCTACTGGGAGACCCATGAAAGTGTACCGGGAGGGGAATTAGGTCATGCTTGTTCACATCCTCAACCTTATGAACCAGTGGTGGGGGGACAAGCTCGGATGGATCCCCCCAAACCAGCCTTTGGGCTTTGGTTCTTTTGCAAGAGATGTAGAGCAAGGATTTAGGTGAGGCTGAGATTATAGCCCTGCTCAGGAATTCATCTCCCTGTGGAGACAAAGCACGGTGGGTTTCCAGGAGTGCGCCAACGATGCACACACTTACTCTTGCCTTTCTCCACATTCCCCACATCACCAGTGTTTGTTTGCAGCAGCACACACTGAACAAGGAGGAAGGTCCTCCTTGTCTTCTCCCCCCCCCCGAAAGTTCTTATTTCAAGGAAGACCTTCTATTAAATGGCAGAAGACCCGATTCACAGCTCAGTGGCATCACTAGGCGCACGCCGCCCCACACATCTGCGCCGGCCGGCTGTCCGAGGCCTAATGACGAGGCCCAATGCGGTGATACGTAATTTATAACGGTTTTCGCGCATGTGCACGAGAAACATTCTGCGCATGCGTGAAAAACGTTATAAATTATGTATTGCCACATTGGGCCTTCATCAGAAGGCCCTGGAGCGTCGGCCGGGGAGGTTGCTCCGAGGCCTTCTCCCGGCCTCAGAGCCACCCGGAGGGCGACGCACGCAGCGGAGGTGACGCACGCATGGGTGCACGCGTCACCCTCCGGCGGTCCGCCCCCGCGCCTCGCTCTAGCGACTCGCCTGTCACAGCTCAGTCTCTTAACCTCTGTGCTATCCCAGATATGAAACTGCTCCTACACCATGAATCTGAGTGATAAAGTGTGGGAAGGATGTAATCTCATTTTAATTTTATCCTATCTATCTACCGTATTGTCCCGAGTATAAGACACACCTGATTATAAGACGCACCCTTAAAGTTTGGTGCTATTAAAAAATAATAATTAAATCACTGGCATTAAATTGCAACAGTCTGATTATAAGACGCACCCCTAGTTTAAAAACTTAAATTAGGAGAAAAAAGTGAGTCTTAGACCAATACGGTATTTAGTAAGGGAGAAAAGTTGGGTTGGGAGATTTCTAGTGTTGTTGTGCACATTCCTTAGCCTCATTTTCACACATACCCCATTCCGGGATTTTTTTAAGCTGTTAGGAGTTCTATAAGCCAATCCCAGGATGGTGTAGTGGTTCTGGAATTGGACGTAGACCTGGAAGATCTAGGTTCCAATCCCTACTCAGCCATGAAGCATCCTGAGTAACTTTGGGCCAGCCACTATCAGCCTCACCTACCTCACAGGATTGTTTTGAGGGGGGAAGGAACTATGTACACCACCCTGAACTCCTTGGAGGAAGGGCGGTAAAGGTGACCCCTGACAATTAAGTCCAGTCGTGTCCGACTCTAGGGTGTGGTGCTCATCCCCATTTCAAAGCATATATATATATATATATATATTTGTTGGTATCCTGCAGAAGGCTAAATGCTGGTATGCAGGATGCTCAGAGCACAAGCCTATGCATGTCTACTCAAACGTAAGTACCATTGTGTTCAGTGGGGCTTACTCCCAGGAAAGCACACATAGGATTACAGTCTCAGTCTTGTCTGTGGGTGGCCCATCTCTCTACTCTGCAGTATTAGATAAAATATTGTATTTTATATACAACGTACAAAATAAAAGGAGGGGGAATTGCATTTTATCTAAAAAAAATAACAAATTTGGAAGATCTCCTGGTAGAAACAGTAAGTCTACTGTACTGTGCCTGGCAGATGGCCAGTGTTAAGTAAGTCTGCAGTCATTGTAATATATATGTCAAATCTCAGGGTTCGTTTCAAATATTCACTTAGGAAAGCAGTATTGGAATATATCAGAACGGAAGTCCTGTTCACTGGAAAAGAGATGCAATCCACGGAGCCCTGATCACAGTATTACCTCCTTAGAAATGAATGGGGAGGGCAGTGGAGCCCCTTGTCACAACCTCTGCTATTCAAGAGCGTCCTCATCTTTGCTACCAGATTGCAAGAAATGCCGACAGTAACTATGAACAATAGATCAGCTTAACGTCGTTGGGCATAAGGTGTCACTGTTTTACTAGGAATATAACATTAACACTGGATTAGTCTGAGGGCAACGGCCCATGTTATTTCTCCTTAGTTGTGTGTGTCTGTGTGTGTGTGTGTTTCAAACGCATGCAGAGGGACAACTAGAAAATGGCTAGTGCAAATAGCCAATCATCACACTGATACTTGTCCTTGATAATGCTCCCAAGATTACCCCCTTATGATCACTTTTTTGTAACATCACAAAAGTCGCCATGAGTTGCAATTTCCTGTTGTCAAAATGGAAGCTGGAGGAGACCTTTGAAAACTTGGCAAGGTGCACGTGACAAATTCTCATTTCAACACGTACTGCACCTGTCACAGAACTACACCAACATTGCAGGGGCACGAAAGCTGTGCACAGAAATAGTTTTCATTTTGGTGCACTTGCAACGTCCCAGTTTGTTTCAGAACCCCCATTCATTCTGAGAGCTTTTAATTTTCTTCATCTATTCTTCGTAGAATTTTCGTTGCCACCTGTGTAGGCAACAGCAGAAGCTGCAATGCACAGCTGCTTCCGGACGACTGCCATTTTGGAAACCCAATCATTATGCCCCATTACAGGAAAGAGTAGCTGACTTGTCCAGGGGCCATTGATCACCTATCCACTGGCATGCTGAACAGAAAGAAAATAATAGAACCTGCAAGCAGAAAGCTTTTAATTACTATTGCAAGGGATCCTTTCTAAATGGGACTCGAGTGTCAGTCAACGTTATAGAAGGATCTTAGCCATGAAGAAGGGTGTGCTGGATGGTATAGTGATATATTAAGTACCATGTTTTGCCACCAGTTTAATTGTGCTTCCAACAAAGCCTCAGCTTCACTAAAGGACCCTAGTATGGAAGCAGCGCAATCCTCAGTATGCATATGTGAACTCAACGCATGTTCTTTCCGTGTTTACCTTTGCTTCCATATTCTTCCCCCTCTCTTTTGCTTGTACCATGATTCCACTCACTTCCACCCATCTACATTTTCCCTCTTGGGGTAGACTGGAGGGAAGGCCAGCACACCCATAAGACCAACTGAGGTGGTCTCAGGCTGTGGATTTTCAGAAGAAACCCACTTGCTCCTCTTCCTGTTTTCTGATTTAGAAAACAGCACAATCCTAACCAACTTTCCAGTGTTGGTGCAGCCACAATGTAGCCCTGAGGTAAGGGAACAAATGTTGCCTCACCTTGAAGAGGCCTCCATGACTGCCTTTGCACTGCAAGATGCAGTGTGCGCCCTGATGGCATGGCTACACTGGCACTGGAAAGTTGGTTAGGATTGCGCTGTAAGAGAAGAATGGAGTGGGAGAGGAAGTGTGGAGGACAATAGAGTAGTGGGCCAGAGTGTCTCCGACTCTCTTCTTCTCCACAGTTCTTGCTCTATTCCCCCTTCCTTTTCAAAACCAGCAAGTGTTTTTAGAGGAAGAAAGGTGTAAGGAGATAAGGAGGACAGCATTTTGCATCAGATACTGTGAGTTCTTGAGCCATCCTAGTTAGAGGGAAGAGTATAATACTCAGACACTTTTGCCATGCCTTTTGGTACTGACCACATTGAGCTGACCAACTGGATGTTTCAGTGAAGAGATATTCTGTCTGCTTCACGTGCTATTATGATATAGCACCAGGTAAGAGGAACTAAGGCCAGCGGGTGGCGCAATGGGTTAAACCGCTGAACCATGAGCTGTCGATCGAAAGGTTGGCAGTTCGAATCCGTGATGGGGTGAGCTCTCGTTGCTTGGCCAGCTCCTGCCAACCTAGCAGTTCCAAAGCATGTTAATGCGAGTAGATAAATAGGTACCGCTTGCGGGAAGGTAAACAGCGCTCCGGGTTCCAGCTGCATGCTACGTGCCGCGGCAAGGAGAGTCATGCCGGCCACATGACCATGGAGGCGTCTTCGGACAACGCTGGCTCTTCGGCTTTGAAATGGGGATGAGCACCACACCCTAGAGTCGTACACGACTGTACTTAATTGTCAGGGGTCACCTTTACCTTTACCAAAAAAGAACTAAGGCGCTAGTTAATTCAGAAAAATAGATACGTGTGCAAGCAATACCCCCTTTTACAGCTGATCTTTTAAACATGAGTTTGGATGTGTATGGTTTGCCTGCTTAAGGGCAAAAATGAGTGAATTGCTTTGTATAGATATGCATACAGGCATCGTGCTTGTCACAGGCAAGTGTGCATTGCACACCAATCGAAGAGGGGAATGGAAATTCAACTTAAAACAACAACTCCACAATTACTCAAAGATGGCAAATTGCTTTTTTTTACAGCACACCTCAATCAGTTACCCAAAAATGGAGCACTTCTACCTACTCCTAGAACGTGTGTTACCCCACCGCCCGAGTCCTTTGCAGCTTGTCGTTTCCTTCCTTTGAAAGTGGAATGTCGTCAATTTGCATTTGATAGCTTTTGATTTTTTTTAAATGAAATAAATGAACAATAATTCCCAACGTGAAGATTTCCTCCCGAGGGAGATTATTCGTAACTATATCTTTTTTCCATATCATTTTATTACTTAATGATTTAATGAATATGCAACGATGTCGCATCGCTTATGTTGTACAACCTTCCCATAGACTATCTTTATAGCACCTTTCAAGCCATGCATCAAAAGGTGCTTTAGCTAATAAAACTAATCAACAGCTGAAACACTGCTGGAGCTTATAACCCAAACACTAAATTCATTAAGCAGTAAAAGTTAAGCCAAAAAAGGTATGTTTTCTACCTAGCTTCAAACACCATGACATAGTAAGCATCATATATTAAGGTGGAATAGAAATCTAAAGATGTTGAGCATATCAGCTTTGAAAGGCATGTTCTACCAGAGAGTGAAAGAACCTTGGTGGAAAGGCCAGTGGATTAGCATCAGGAGTTGAAAAAACGTGGACAGCCAGGACGGTGTGTCGTTCAGCATGCACAAGATGCGACGTGGAACAAGTACAGCTGGGAAAGATATCCTCTGAAACTCTGGAAAGCCACAGCCAATCTGTGTCAACAATAGTAAGCTAGATCAGGGGTTCTCAACCAGTGGTACTAGAACCACCAATGGTACTTCGGCTGACTGCTCGTGGTACTTGAACCATCAGAACCCCGCTCCAATGCGGCGCTTTCGGCGGCGTGTTTGACTCCCGAGAGGCTCCCGCCTTTGGCTGAGGCTCTCGGGAACACTGTGAAGGGCCTTCCCACCCACATGCATTTTCTGGCCTCCAAAAACATCGCCAATCACTTCCGGTGGTACGCAGCAGAAGAGTGGCGCTGGAGGTGGTACTCGACCAGGAAGGCGTTGAGAACCCCTGAGCTCGATGAATCAATGTCATGACCCAGTAAAGTGCAGAGTCATATATGTACCTTTCTTCCTTTATTACAATTATGCCATCTTCACAGTTCAGAAAAGTGTTCTGAATAACCAGCAGGGCTGAGAATAGAAATGTTGGCAAAAGTCACTGGAGTTAGGCCTGGATATGTGCTTTAGAGGTTCATAATGCTCACCTTAAAGAAGAGGTGAGCATTATAAGGGCCCTGACTACTTTGGCGGTTTCAATTAAAATCTATTGCAGTAGCCCTTTGAAAAACTACGTCTCCCAAGGGCAATGGGATGTTTCTACCTGATATGGTATAATGCTCCAAAAAGAGAAGGCAAGGGAGAGCTATCTATTCCTCTTCTCACAGCTGAAGTGCTATTCCTGCTACTGCTTCGCTGGGTGATGCGGTTTAAGGGAAGGGTCCGAGGAACTAGCTGGCTGGAGGGTGGCTTCCAAATTTGGACAGTCCAGAAAAATAAGCCATGCTATTTCTGTTTTGAGTGGGGAGGAAGTGCTTGGGGTATTTTCCAATCCAGTCCAACAGGATCTGGAGAGAGGTCACCCTCCGCGAATCAAGTATATTTTTGTCAGATTTTCCAAAAATGCCAATGTGTGAAAGGGTAAGCTGATGCTCAGTGGAGTCAACTGTGGCTAGTAGTATGCATGCCATGTACACAAGAATGATTCAGATCCACATTAGATTGCTTACATTATTCCGTCTGTCTTTAATTGTGAATAATCATCGTCATGCAATGCATGGCGATGAGTCAGATTTGCATTGCAAACGCATCCACGCTTTGGTGGATAAGTGTCCAGAATGTCAGTGTACGAGAAGGCAGAAATCCATGGAATTAAACAGACGTGCTTTGTACACCCCTAAGAAAATCACTTCTGCGTCGTTTCCAAGTGTGTCTCGCAAGCGTCTATAAATAAGGGGGTGCTTTTCCTTTTCCGTTTAGTCTCTCAAAAACAAGGCAAAAAAACGCGAGACAGCAGAAAAAAGTCCTGACTGTATCAGCACACAGTATGATAGACCGCTTCTCTGGCTGACATTTTCATTATCCAAAAATTTATGTTCCTATTTCTGTCTGTAATAATGACCGTCCATAGCAAAAGCATGGCGGCTGTTAATGGACAGGAATCTGGAAAAAAAAATCTTTAATTAATCTAGAATTGAAGCATCTCCTCCACACATGTTGAGCAGCCAAGTATTTCACAGCATCTCTTGGCACCTGAGTGCAGGTAGCGTAATTATACACAGTTTCCAGTGATTAAAAGGTTGTAAAGTAATTTTAGATACATCTTCAAAATTATTTGTCTTATAAATGAGGAAAGAATGAATAAGAACGGCATCAAAAGCTCTGTGGTTCAGGACTGATTTTTGCTCAAAAGCTCCTAAGGGGACATTGATGCCAGCAATTAGCCACATACCTGAGCTATTGTTCCATGATGGCTATCTCTGCAAAGCTGTGGTCCTTAACACTTTTTTAAAATAGAGAATCCACATTAGATTCACAGTCTTCTTCAATAGCTGCCATTTGGCATTGCCCAACTTTTTTTAAAAATAGAGAATCCACATTAGATTCACAGTCTTCTTCAATAGCTGCCATTTGCATTGCCCAAAGCTGTAAAGACTATTGAACTCAGGTTCAACACAGGTAAAATTATATTTTAGGTGGCAGAGTGCCCAATCCTATCCAATTTTCCAGCGTACTGGATGGATGGGGAAATGGATGGTACAAGTGAGTTAAACAAACAAATGTGCACTGTGGTCTACTGATATAATCACTCTTTCTCCTTCTCCATCCTTACAGCCCTCCACCTCATACTTTTTTTTTTTCTAAAACTGCAGTTCTAGACACACTTTCCTGGGTGTAAGTCCCATAGAAATCAGTGTGACTTACTTCTGAGTACACATGCATAGGATTGGACTGTCAGTTGACCTTCTGTTTGGGGCAAGGATACCATGGCTATTAAAGTAGTATGTATATTTTCATGGCTTGCTACAATAGAAAGTGAGACAATTCTTATGGGATTTCCAGCCATGTATCGTTCTTTATTGAGGAAATACAGTTGATGTTAAACTTGCCTGTAGAAAATCTTCTTCAAACGTTTCTGCCATGATGTATGCGGCGACTTGAGAAAGATTATGCAGGGTAGGCAAGCAGAAACTTTAAAACCTCCGCTTAACGTTTCCTCAGCAGTAACAGATTTTACTTTTCTGGGCTCCAAGATCACTGCAGACGGAGAGAGCAGCCATGAAATTAAAAGACGCTTACTCCTTGGAAGGAAAGCTATGGCAAACTTAGACAGCATAATAAAAAGCAGAGATATCACCATACCAACAAAAGTTCGCATAGTCAGGGCGATGGTGTTCCCAGTAGCAATGTATGGTTGCGAGAGTTGGACCATAAGGAAGGCTGAGCGCCGAAGAATAGATGCTTTTGAACTGTGGTGCTGGAGAAGACTCCTGAGAGTCCCTTGGACTGCTAGGAGATCAAATCAGTCAATCCTAAATGAAATCAACCCTGACTGTTCCCTGGAAGGACAGGTACTGAGGCTGAAGCTCAAATATTTTGGCCACCTAATGCAAAGAGAGGACTCTCTGGAGAGGACTCTGATGCTGGGAAAGATTGAAGGCAAAAGGAGAAGGCAAAGGATGAGATGGTTAGACAGCGTCACCGATGCAACGAACATGAAAATGAGCGAACTCAGGAAGATAGTGGAGGACAGGAAGGCCTGGCGGGATATGGTTCATGGGATCACGAAGGGTCAGACACGACTTAACGACTGAACAACAACAACAACGTTTCCTCCCGGCACTTCAGAACCTCCTCAGAAGCAGCACTGAGAACAAGACCAGTACCAGTACTGGCAGTTGGATACAGTTCCGTAGAACACAACACAGATGTTAAAGCAAAAGTAACGTTGAAATGCAAAGGAAATACTAAAATGGTTCATTAAGAGCGGAAGATGCGGTTTCCGGGTTGACCGGGAGTAAACCCTCTCTTGCGCTGACCGATGTTAACCTAGTACAGCGTTGTTTGTACGATTTATTTAAGAATGGCAGCCAGATCCGATTCACAGATTTCAATTCTTGTTGACGATTCATAAGTGCACCAGGTTTTTGGGCGATGGAAATAGCTTCCAGGTTTTGACGATGCCTAATGTTAGTCTCATGAAATGGAGAGTGGGTGTTTTTAAAATCAATCCAATGTCCGGTAGCTGCCGTGTGTGTAGCTAGCGCAGATTTTTCTTCTTGCCCAGCTTTGACAGCCCATTTGTGTTCCTGTATTCTTGTTTTAATGCATCTCCCCGTTTGTCCTATATATGAACGATGACAAATACCACATGGGATTTCGTATACCCCCGGGTTTGAGAGATCTGGCCTCTTATCCTTAGAATTACCCAGCAACTGTTGGATCTTTGTTGTAGGCAAAAATATGGTTTGTTCAGGCTAACATCCTCCCATCAACAAAGTAAGAATAAAACTCTCCTCTCCCTCCCCCAATTAATGTCTGGGCCAGGAGAGAGTGAGCAGAAGTGTCGGGGAGGGCAGGGATCCCCCGGGTGACAAACGGGGGGGTGACAAAGTGGCGGGGGCCAACAACCGCACTGTTTTGGCAGCGGGAACAGCAGGTGGCGGTGGCGATGGTTTTGGTCCACGCTACCGCCCTGCGTCTCCGAACGGAGTTGCAGTGGCGGTGACGTCATGGGGGCAGCATAGCAACACCACTGAGAGAGAGAGAGAGAGAGAGAGAGAGAGAGAGAGAGAGAGAGAGAGAGAGAGAGATATCACACTCTGTGCTAGTAACAAGAAAAGGATCAACCACATATGCATCTTGGCTATCTTCCACTCTAAAATTTACTGCTGGAATGTCCTTTATTTTATTCTTTTTTCCCCCTACTGTCTTACAGCCCATCTCTGACCAAAATTGAAAACTGTGGTATTTGATGGCCAAAGTAAAATATATGGGACCCTTTCTATAGCCCTTGATTGCTCACTATTTCTCTCTGTCTGGATAATTGTGGAGGAGTGACCCAGAAAAGATGCTCTCTGATTAATTAGTTCAGGAAGTGTACGCTGCCATACTGAGGACTAGAATCTAAATTGGTCACTTTGTTAAACTACAAACTGACCTTTTCAATGGACACATTGCAATATTTTTGTAGGATCCCTCCCCCCAAGAAATTTCATTTGTCTTATAGAAATTCTGTTCAACTTTCTTGAAAATTCTCAGATATTTTGCCTTGGGAGGAACTCTGAAACCTGTTTCAAACGTCATTGTGTGTGAAACGTTGGTGCTAACATTCAAAGTTGCAGCAGAATAAAAAATCTGTGGCATTTTATTTCAGTAGTATATCTAATGAAACATTTCAGTATTATGCCTTTGTAAAAAAAAAAAGAAAAAAGGTGGGGAAGGGGATACCTTCCTTGGTATCCCAAAGAACGGTTAAATGCAAGAAATCCTATAAGTTACACATTTTAATGGACACAATCCACAGATTCTTCTGTACATGTCCCTTATGCTTCCATCAATTACAATGATGTAAAAAAGGTAAAGGTGACCCCTGACAATGAAGTCCAGTCGTGTCCGACTCTAGGGTGTGGTGCTCATCCCCATTTCAAAGCCGAAGAGCCAGCGTTGTCCAAAGATGCCTCCTTGGTCATGTGGCTGGCATAACTCTCCTTGCCGCAGCACGTAGCATGCGGCTGGAACACGGAGAGCTGTTTACCTTCCCGCAAGCGGTACCTATTTAACTACTCGCATTAACATGCTTTGGAACTGCTAGGTTGGCAGGAGTTGGCCAAGCAACGAGAGCTCACCCTGTCGCGGGAATCGAACTGCCGACCTTTCGATCGACAGTCCTCATTAAATCCCATTTTATCACTTGTATTCCCATTATATGTTTGAACTGCACATGTGAGAACTGCACATGCGAGAAATGGCAAAGTATTTCCCGAGGTTGAAGACTACAAAATCCATGATACAGCACAATTTAGAACTTACGGATGTACTGTATGAGTGTTTATGTAGCCTTCAGACATCAGGAAGCATTGCACCTATGAGCAAACAGAGGTGGGTACAAAGTTCCAGTGAAGTGAGCAACTGACAGCACCATCCTAAGCACGCTGCCCAACGGCGGTGCACCTCCCGTGCTGGCGCAGACTGCTGTAAAGCAGTTTGCGCCAGTTGCAAAAAGCCTCCCCGACAGCGTGCTGATCAGCGCACAGCCAGGAATGCCAGTGGGAAGGCCTCTGCCTTCCTAGCCACTCCGGAGGACGTGTGCCGGGAAAGGTAAGCCAATGGGAAGGTGGGGGAGGGCGGAACAGGGGTGTGTGGGGATGCCGCTGGAGGGGGAGGATCCCACACTGGATTCTATCCCCCTTTCCTTCAGCCTCCCCCTTTTCCTCTCCTTGGAAAGAGAGCAAAATTGCTAGCATAGGTCCGAGGAGACCCATTGCAGGCCATGAGGGTTATGCAGGGGTAAGGGAATTAAACATCCCTTTAACAGCGCTCCGTGTTCCAGCTGCATGCTACGCGCTGCGGCAAGGAGAGTCATGCCAGACACATGACCACGGAGGCGTCTTCAGACAACGCTGGCTCTTCGGCTTTGAAATGGGGATGAGCACCACACCCTAGAGTCGGACACGACTGGACTTCATTGTCAGGGGATACCTTTACCTTTACCTACGGAAGCTTCCTGGTTCCACCACCACCACCCTCGCACAGGATGCAGTGGCTGCCATTTTGGCGCCACTGCATTGGCGGGTCTGTGTGTACAGGATAAGATTGGGCTCTGAGCATATTAAAACAACAGCATGGCAGATACATCTAACAGAAATCCCAATAGGATTTTCTGCAAAGCTCTACTTGGAAAATAGAATCAGTTTTTGTCATTCACGGAAAATGGACAAGGATATCCTTACCCCCAGAACAAACTTGGAACGAGTGTCCCATTTCAGAAACTAAAGATCTGTGATTAGCCTATGATGTACACTTGCACTGTGGGATAGAAATACCCCTACCTTTATTTATTCAGTGGGCATTTTATTTAGTCTCAAGTCAGCTATACATTGGCTACATATCCGAGAGAGCATGTTGATCTCTTTGCAAACCAACTTTTTTTTTTTTTGCATGCCTACTATCCCTTGTTGAAATCATGGTCCGATTCCTGACTTCTTTCTTCCCCAATTTGAAAAGTGTGTGTGTGTGGGGGGGGAGTCGGAGAAGGAGCAACAGTGTAGAAATGGAATGCTTTTAAAATCATATTACATGAGCAGATGTCTTAATGGCAGCAACATCGGGTCCAGAAAGAACTGGAGCTTCTTTTTCTTTCATCTCTAACAAGAGATGCTACTAACAAGCCATCTTTCCTTCTTTGATTCTTTGATTGAGTTTGATTCCAACCCCATCTGCTGCTCCCCATTTCTATGTCTTGTTCCAGAATATGCGAAAGTATTGGACAAAGTCTTCACGGATGGCTTGTTCATGTCTTGCAGTGCATCGCTGGACGAAGCTGAAGAACAGGAAGTCGGTGGCTAACGTGACTTTTGCAAGACACACTGACATCGCAATCCTATCCAACTTATGCCACCGGCTGAGCTCTGCTCAATCCTATCCAACTTATGCCACCGGTGTAACCAGCGGTGCAGCGAGAACAGGAGGCCCCAGAAAAGAAAGGGGATTCAAGTCCCCTCCAAAAGGGGAATTCAAAGGGGATTTGAATCCCCTTTTCATTCTGGGGCCTCCCGTTCTCATTGCACCGCTGGTTACACTGATGATATAAGTTGGATAGGATAGCGCCGCCCTGAGTCTCTTTGGCGATGATATCAATCAGCGATCAACAAAATGTGCTGCATTCACAACTATGAAGGAACAAGAAACTGTGCCCACACCAAATCATTGAGATGCAGTAGCCCATGAACCGCTGAACCATAAGCTGTCGATCGAAAGGTCGGCAGTTCGATTCCCGAGACGGGGTGAGCTCTTGTTGCTTGGCCAGCTCCTGCCAACCTAGCAGTTCCAAACCATGTCAATGCGAGTAGATAAATAGGTACCGCTTGCGGGAAGGTAAACAGCGCTCTGTGTTCCAGCCGCATGCTACGCGCTGCGGCAAGGAGAGTCATGCCGGCCACATGACCACAGAGGCATCTTCAGACAACGCTGGTTCTTCGGCTTTGAAATGGGGCTGAGCACCACATCCTAGAGTCGGACACGACTGGACTTCATTGTCAGGGGATACCTTTTTTTTATGTCCTGTATGATGGCCATTTCTGGTTTTGAGGCATAGGAGAAATTGAAGATTTTGGATTGCATCCTAAGAATGTCCTTTGTTCACATAAGGAGTTCTGTTTGCATTTTCCTTTACATCTGCAACTTCCTGTGCCCCCCCCCCATGACTCTGAACATTGGTCCCAGTGCAGATTTATGAGAAATGCAAGGGACTGTAAGAGTAAGGGGAGATCGGCAAAGACCATCCCTCCCCTCCCTTGTGCAAATGGGGCTTCTTCTATGAATGAAAGATGCACGACAACCCTTTGTACAAAGTCTTCTAAAATGCCCCATCCGCATATCCATCAGAAGTACAATTCTTCCCCAACTGCTGTCACGTGAGGCATATTTGTCAGATCTTCGAAAGATTGACTTCTTGTTATCCAAAAATAAAATAAAAATCAAGCCAGCAGCTTATGCTTTAGCAGTATCAAAATCTCGTGCTGCCTTTATTAAGACTCATGTTGTGAACTAATATTGTGATTGCTGTGACAACAACTAATTAGTTGACTTACCCCTTGCCCACTGAAATGATTGAAATATACACCTCCTTGTGTTCGTTTCTGCATTGTATTTTGTGTTTGCATGATGGCCTGTGGATGAAAGAAAGTGGATTTAATTTCAACATGTAATAATGACACTGCTAGACTCGACTACCTTTGGTCAAGATTGCAATGTCTTGTAGAAGACATAGAGCCTGGAAAACACAATAACCAGAGGACTCGATCCACTTTCCACATGTACACAATGTGAATGCTGCTTGCTGCAGGTCTTGGGACATACTCCTGACTGGGCCCTCTATGTTGCCCTTGTTAGAAATAAGATGGAGTTACAATGGTTATACACAATAGTACAGGGGTGGCCAACCTTGCACCATTAGGGCCTCTGTGTTCTTAAGAGTTGTGCAGAAGACAGAATCTTGGCAGCTGCAAGTGCTGATGGTGCTGCTAAAGCACCTGCACCTGCTGAAATGTCCTCACTTAATACAACCATTTAAAGGGCCAGCATGCATGTTGAAAGGTTGGCCACCACTGCAATAGTATATTAGCATTAACATCTATGAAAGCATAACCTCATGTTAACCTACCAATCTCTAAACAAGAAGGATAGCCAATATCCCTTTTCCCAGAACATTCCTCAACTATGATGATTGTTGTTTAGAATTGTCTGATACTGGTCAGAGTCTGAACAGAGTGATATGGGTCAAACTGACCTTGGATGGAGTATGGGAAACCATCCCTCAGAGAGGGGACCACCAGATGGGAAAAGTTGGGGAAAACACATTAATCTTGTTGTTTATGTAACTGTTGGTTTCATAACCTCCTGCCTATATAACGTGAGACCATATCTAATGGTGGGTGTGCAGACTTGTGGACTGGTCTCTGTGCCCTCGAGCACTCGAGCAATAAAACCTCTCTGCTGTATTGTGTCATCTTTGCCACCTTCCCTCATACAACGAACTCTGGGAGAGGGAGACCAGAATCCCTCTCTGACACCCTCCAACTGCCCTATGGCACACTGGTACCAAGGATTCGGGGTCAGCCCAGCAATATGGGCCCTCTGATAGCCACTGCCTGCCCTAATTGACCCCCTGACACCATCCATGCAAATACAGGGATATAGTGGGCTGAGGGTAGAACCAGGATACAAGTTTCACCATCCCTTAGATCTAGTGTATATATGTAGCAGAATGTAGAATCCTGAGATGGTAGAAAAGGCAGGGGCAGGGGAGGGCGGACCGGGTGGCGAGAGTGGCCATTGGGTGAGCTGGGCCGGGAGGGGGAGGGGATATTGGTGGCGAGCACCACAGACATCCCATGTCCGTTCCCAGCCTTGATGGACCTTACCCTGTCACCCCGGATGTATGTCGGCTCAAGAGCCAACATTATGGAGGCCCATTGGGGCCGGGCAGCCCTACACCTGGGGAAAGGGTCGAATGTCCTCTTCTGCTGAGATGTTCCCGGGCCATGTTGATGGAGCCTGGGAAGGGCGCAGGATACTGCGGCCGTCCCTATGGGGCGGCCATGTATCTTTACACAGGATCAGGCTATATGACAAGTAAACAACTTCTCAGAGTGACCCTGCACATCCTTAGGTTTTTCAGTTGGCTTAGAATGAAATTCAAAACAATTTTGAAGGTTCCAGGGCATGGCATGAAGGCACATTTCTGGAGCGAAAGCAGGTTTAGTCACCACCTAGGAACCCAATGTCTTCAGTTTAGAAGACATTAATTAATTTAAAAAATTAAAAAAAAATTAAAAAAATAAAATTAAAAAATTAAAAAAAATGTGGGGTCAAAAATGGACTTAGGTGGAAATATCTGTGAAATTTTGAAGGCCTTCGAAAGCCTGTAGACTAGCAATGCTAGTGCACATGAAGGCTTGAGCCTTTGTGAACCATCGGACACAAAGACTCAAATGTGCACACTGAAGGTAGAACCTTTGCAAGCGACAACCACTCTCAGAAGTTTGAAAAAAGTTTGAATGAAAGTAACATTTGAGAGCAGCAACTTCCTCTGCAAATTTTCACATTTTGTGAGAACATAATTCTTATCTTGATGCTGCTAGTCAGCTCTCAAGCAGGGGTTCAATATTTCAAGCTCTTCTTGTAGAATACTCTCAACAGGTCTAGATCTGACTATTGAATGTCCTTCGGGAATTTCATACATCCCCAAGCACTAAACTGTTTTCTTTAGCCCAGTTGGGCAATGACTTATGCCAGAATGTTTGGATTATCCCAACCTAAATCACTGGGCTTAAATTGACATAACTGATTTCTGTGTGGGGACATTATGATGAATGTTGTCTTGGTGGGCTGAACATCATTACCCTTGAGATCTTTACCAAACTTGTAACTCTTCGTTGCTGAACAGAAGGCCCTCACATTTAGTTCCCAAGTTGACATTTTGCTGTTCCTATTTTTTTTTCAAAATTCTAGGAGTTCTGAGTAGTGAATATAAAGCTAAAAACAGAATCTAAGAACCTTAGAGGCTTGCCAATAATCTTCTCAATATGTCCCCCCACATTAGCGAACTGCAGTAGATTGACTGCAATAGGACTTGGATTCATTTAACATAAGCTCCAAAGCTATAAAAGAATGAATACACCAATAAAAGAAATGGATTTTGTGAGGTTTAATTTTGTTTCCAGAGCTATGAGTATTTATTCTCAGCCATAGAGACTCAGGGAGGAGAGGAAACCTTTGCCTTGCTTCCGTAAAAAAAAGTATCCTCCATGTTTCTATACACAGTGAGGGGATGCAGGGAGATATTAACAAACATGCGTGGTCATTTTTAAGTAGGGCTAATACAAAAATTAGGCCAGCGGGTGGTGCAGTGGGTTAAACCGCCGAACCATGAGCTGTCGATCGAAAGGTCGGCAGTTCGAATCCGCGACGGGGTGAGCTCTTGTTGCCTGGCCAGCTCCTGCCAACCTAGCAGTTCCAAAGCATGTTAATGCGAGTAGATAAATAGGTACCGCTTGTGGGAAGGTAAACAGCGCTCCGTGTTCCAGCCTCATGCTACGCGCTGCGGCAAGGAGAGTCATGCTGGCCACATGACCACGGAGGCGTCTTCGGACAACGCTGGCTCTTCGGCTTTGAAATGGGGATGAGCACCACACCCTAGAGTCGGACATGACTGGACTTAATTGTCAGGGGTCACCTTTACCTAATAACAAAATTACAAAAGTTTGAAGGGAAGTTAGAGAAGAGAAACATCTGAAAATTTTCTAAAGAAGCCAAACAGGTTTCTTTAAGAGAAGTGACATATCTTAGAAGATTTCGGTACTGTATATGCCTAGGTCACCTGATTTCTCCAATTTATTAATTTGCCAATCCGGAGTGGGCATCATCAGTCACATTAACGGGTGCCTTTACGCTGGCTATCTTATCCTTCTAAATTCGATCCCCCAGTCCCACCTTAGTTCCAGACCCCTATTCCTTTCTCTTTTCAGAAAGCTATAGATACATTTTGCTAACTTTTTTCATCCGAAAGAGAATTTCATTCAAAAATAATGGCGCCCTCAACAGAACAACAAATTGAGCCTTTGGGGGGGGGTCAAAAAGGGGGGTAGTGTGCTAAACCCGGCATCGAGTGAGCTCCGAGCAACTCTCTCTTCTGTACACAGTCATTTCATTAAAAAAATAAAAACCATGTTTGCTATTATGCAATAGCTGCAATGATCACATTATAAACGTGAACTAGAAATGTAGTGAGTCATGGCAATAAAGAGTCCTTAGCTTTTTGCAGGCTCCGGAAATGATGTTCATACCTGGCAAGGTAACAGCTCAAAATAGTTTTGGATCAGAAAGAGAGCTGAACTGCAGCCCTGTGGAACCGGCTGGACGTATATGTTTAAGAGGCTTCTGTAGAAAAGATTCTGAGAGATGATTCTGGGATTGGGGGAAGATGTTGGTCTGAATCTAGTCATGCTCATCTGTTTGCTAGGTGCTGTGCCTCCAGAGCTCTTGCTTAACCTGTGGTTGAGGAGAGTCGGTGCGTTGGAGTAGTTAGAGTACCAGACAATGATTGGAAAAGGGAGGAAGGTGTCACGAGTTTATCTCCACCCAGGTAAGATGTTTACCAGGTGACACTGAACCACCTTCACATCAGGTTGTTGGAAGGATGGAGAAGGCAGAACCCACAGGTGCTACTGTTGGAAAGGGTGGGATCAAAATAAAGAAACAACAAAACCCAACCTGTGCTGTTTGTAAAGAAATATGTTATTACAAACAACACACACACACACACACACACACACACACACACACACACACACACACACACACACACACACACACACACAATGGGTGGGAGTTAAACCCATTGAAACCCTTCCATGTGGACAAGTCTAAAAGCACTTCTGTTCATGCACGGTGAGAGGGGAGACCTTTTCTTCTGGCGGGCACCACTTACGTCTCTGTCCGTGCCACGCAAGAGGCCTCCCCAGTCTTGGCAAAGGACTTTTCAGGAAGCTACTTCAAGTGGGAGCTTAAGAGCTGCTGTACACCAGCAACACACCTTCACGTGTGCCACATTGGCTCCCGGTCAAAAATCCTCGTGCTTTTTTTCTCGAAAGGGGGATTGACCCTCTCAGTTGCAAATGCTCCTATGAACTTTCTGCCACTCGGGGAGCACGGGGAAAGTGGTGGATGAAACAATGTGCTTCCGTGAACCAACTCTCAATGAATATATACAAGATTTTTTGTTGTTGTTATTGGCTGCGCACATACTAGGTATTGCAAATGTATTCAGTTATGCAAAGCAAAAAAAAAAATCCCCAACAGCCAGGAGGCCCATATGATACATATCATCTCGTGACTGTGTTGTAGGACTTTCTTTTTTAATTGGCAAACATTTCTCAGGCAACAGTTCAGATTTACTTAGAATCACATATGTGCTTAAAAGAAAGCACTCCCCCTCCCCCATCTCTCTGTGTTGTGTCAGTCATTGATTTCCCCCCGCTTGTTGTCAAAAAAATGCCAGGTCTTTTCAGATTCTCATTCAGCAGATGAGAAAGTTTGCACTATTGATCCAGAAGTTCAGTGCAACCACCTTGTCTTGAAGCACAACCATAGGCCTGCCTACTCAGAAGTAGGTGAGGTGGACGGAAGCAAGTATTTTCTGATGTCAATTAAAATAGAAAACAGGCTTATCGTTCCAAGATAAGTATATATACCTTATTATATAGTGCTATTCATGGACATGATGCTCAAAATATATGAGAGGTCGCTGCCCCAAGGAACTTCCAAACTAAAATTAGACACAGGGGAGAAAACAGAGGGAGGGAAAGAAAATGGGAAAAGCAGCAGAGAGAAAGAGACAATACATTTATTTCCATTAGCTTTTCCTGGCTGCTTTTATTATCATCATCATTTTAACCAGAGTGGTAAACCTCTGTTCATTCTGAATATTTTTTATGTGTGTGTGCGCGCTCTTCTCAAAATAAATAACTCAGCAAAATATCAGCATTACAAAGTGGTATCGCTTTGCCTTTGAACTCTCTTTCCACACAGCATGCTTTACCAGAGACGTTGCCACTTCGGGGTGACATCCCGATGTCTTATCAGTCGGCTCTTCACATAACCGATAATGAGGAGATGATAATAGACCCCTACTTAGCATTTATATAGTGGATGTGAATGTTCAAAGTGCTTCCCATACACGGTGTCAGAAATAGTTGCCAAAAGCTTAATAAGGTCAAAATTAATTATTATTAATTATTTCTTCTCCTCCACCTTTTCTTCCTCCTTTTTCATCCAGAGAACAGATCACTCTATTCATTCAGTGGCTTACAATCTAAATTGCAGACAGCAGAAGTAGAGGAGGGAGACAACTACAGGGTAAACAATGACAGAATAGGTAATTTTTTTTTTCCAGTTACATGTACTGAAGCTTAATTACAACAGGATACAGGGATAAAGGGGTTGTGCCAAAGTCTTCACAGAAAAGGTGGGTATTAAGGAGGGGTTGGAAGAAACTAAGAAATCTGTCGTCACAGAAGCATTCTGGGAGTCAATTCCAGATGTAAGGGTATGAAAGGGAGAAAGGGTAAAGAACATGAAGGGAATAGGAGATCCCTGGATGGCCGAGGGTAGCGAAACTTGAGAACAAAGGTCACAGACAGGGATGGAACACATTACTTCCTATATTGAAGAAGAAGACTACTGCTATTAGCCTCAAAGCAGCTCGACTAATGCTGTTTATGCAGGCATTCATAGGATCCATCCAGGGCCACTCAGACAGAGACGAACCCAGCCCATTTTCGGGGGGGGGGCTCAGTCCTTCCGCCGCCTCCCTTTGATGTGTAATCCAATCATCAAACCTTTGATCTGTGATCAAAGAACCTTTGATCTTTGATCAAAGATCAAAGGTTTTTCCGGGGGTTCCGGGTTTTTTAAAACTTTTACGGGGGCTAGGGGCATTCTAGGAGGGGCTCAGGGGCATGTGTGTGTTTTGGGGGCACTTATCTTGTCTCTGCGGGGTGCAGGCAGCTTCTTCGGGGCGCTCTCAGTTCTCTTTCCAGAATTTGCAGCATGTTCCTGGCATGTTCTCGTCCCTGGCAGGAAGTTCCGGCGGCACCATCTTGAATCTCTCTAGGACCATAGAGAGGAGAGTCCTAGAGAGTCCCACCCATCCAAGATGGCGCCGCCGGAACTTCCTGCCAGGGATGAGAACATGCTGCGAGCGCCCGGAAGAAGCTGCCTGCGCCCAAAAAAGTGCCCCCAAAGCACACACCCACCCTGGGGGGCACGCGAGGCAGCTGCCGCCCTGGGAAGCAGCAGGGAGGCGGCAGCTGCCTGCAAAAAAGAAAAAAAGAGAAAAAAGCCCGGAAAAAGCTAAGTAAAAACGAAAGTTAAGGGGTCTGCCCCCCCACCCAGCCTCTGTGCCCCCGCCCTGGGGCCCTGGGGCCCCGCCCCCCCTTGACGACGCTTCTGCACTCAGAGGAGTTTTATCAGGAGGTACAAAGTTTCTTTTGGGCACTTTGCTTTCATGTACATTTGGCTCCTAGGCCCCCCTTTTTGCTCCTGGGCCCCCTTTTTGACCCAAGGCCCAGGTACGATTGTACCCCCTTAACGCTCCTTCAAGGGCCCTGGATCCATCTACCCAAGTGCTGTTCTCAGTGTGCTTCCTCCACTTGAAAAGGAAGAGAACAAAGCAGAAGAATATTTATTTATTTATTTATTTTCTGTATTTATATCCCGCCTTTCTCATCATCAGATTTCTCAATCAGATTTTATTCAAGGCGGCTTACATAGGCAGGCTATCTTTAGACCTGATAAGGGTCTTTACAATATTGTTCTGTTCCTATATAGAACCTTCCATGCTCGAGATGTTTTCCCTTCCGAGTGCAGCCCTCCTTCTGGCTTGTGCTCTGCACTTCCAAGCTTCGCAGTTCACCGCAGTTCACCCTCGGACGGTTGTCTTAGGTGTTCTCTCCCTAGCTGACTCCTCCGCATTCCACCCTCTCACGATGCCTTCTCAGTGTCTTTGCGAGGTTCGTCAGCAGCTTCCGTCTCCCATCCAAGCGGGAACCAAGTTCGACCCTGCTTAGCTTCTTCAGGCAGGGCACCGGCTCAAACCTCCAGGCCACACCTCCTGTGTGTGGATGAAAGAAGATTGTTGGGTAAAGTATCTTTTCACCACTGTCCACAACTTCCTCTTTCATCTCAAGTCCAGGCAGTGTGGGAGAAGTGGAGGAGAGGGGATTGGTGGTAAGTGGGACAACAGGTAAGGGAGGGGCATTTGACGCACCATGTGCTACTAGATAACGGGGCGATTTAGTGCCCCCCTCAGCAGATCTTGGGCCACCCTGGGATAAATTCTGCTTCCTTTATGAGTTTCACCATTTATTATGACATTATGCCCTACCTTTCTCCCATTTCGGAACTCGAGGCAAGCATACATGGCGTTTCGAGGTAGCCTCCCATCCCAGCATTGACCATGTGAAAACCTACTTAACGTCAACAAAGAGGCTCATCACGTACCTTCAGACCACTCCAATGAAATGCTCGCCATGCAAAACGCAACTGATGAGGTCACCACACGAGAATTGCCCCTCAGAGAACAACGGGTGGGAATATCGCAAATGCAATGTATTAATTAACAAATTATGCAGTAGCGGAAACTTCTTCAAAATTAAGACTCTGCAGTCATGCCAACTCTGTTTAGAAAAAAATAAAAATAAAAACCCAACCATGACAGTAAAACATTTAGGGTTATAAAACGTCTGCCCAGAGCAATATTCATTAACCATATTTACAAATAATTAAATCTGCTGAGCACATTAGCATGACTTAATTTTGCTTCGATTGGCCATGGAATGTCTTGCTTAATTAAATATTTCCCTTTTTCATTTTCTAACACTTTTCAAACTTATTTGTTAATAAGCTTTCTGGAGAAAGTTGCATTTAAAAATAATTAATGGACATGTGTGATATTAATATTTCAAGGACATCAAGATCAAACGTAAAACCTGGTTGCATGTTTTTTTTTTGCTACAGTAAATCCAAACTGAACTACAAAAAAAAATCATTACTGCTATGTACGAACGATAGTATACAGTTGACTGATGAAACACCAAGAGCAACTGTTAAGAGTTGTACAGCTCTATTTGTGAAATGCAAAAGCCCTTTGGGGAATATTCACTAGTCCTAGCAAAACTTTTGATTTCTTTCCCAGAAACTTCCAAATTCTCCTTGAATTATACATTAGCTGAAATTCAATGGCATCTGTAAAATTATCGTTTCTTCCTAAGTAAACACAGAAACATGCTTTCTCCTGCTCCATCTAGGTTAGTATTAGATATATGTTACTGGCAGTGTGTGAAACTCAGGTATTCTGTAGAATGCATGACCCCTCCCGAAAACGTGTAAAATGAGGTCATCTGTACACATTTCCTAGACAGTCTGTGGACATGTCTTTTAGCATGTGCTCTATGACTGAGATACAGCCCCCATCCTGAAGCACCTTCACACACATCTCTGTCAACTGTGCAATAAGTAAAGGTAAAGGTGACCCCTGACAATTAAGTCCAGTCGTGTCCGACTCTACGGTTTGGTGCTCATCCCCATTTCAAAGCCGAAGAGCCAGCGTTGTCCGAAGACGCCTCCGTGGTCATGTGGCCGGCATGACTCTCCTTGCCGCAGCGCATAGCATGCGGCTGGAACACGGAGCACTGTTTACCTTCCCGTAAGCGCGGTACCTATTTATCTACTCGCATTAACATGCTTTGGAACTGCTAGGTTGGCAGGAGCTGGCCAAGCAACGAGAGCTCACCCTGTCGCGGATTCGAACTGCCGACCTTTCCAACGACAGCTCATGGTTCAGCGGTTTAACCCACTGCGCCACCCGCTGGCCACCAACTGTGCAATACCCCTGTGTTATTACAGGTTGAGTATCCCTTATCTGGACTGCTTGAGACGAGAAGTTGTCTGGATTTTGTAATATTTGCATAAATATAATGAGATATTTTGGGGATGGGACCCAAGTCTAAACACGAAATTCATTGATGTCTCATATACACCTTATACATATAGTCTGAAGGCCATTTTATACAATATTTCTTGGGTTGGTCTTTGTCCATGACACGGGTAGGAATGCGAATAAGACGCTTGCGCAAAACACCCTGCAGCTGCTGCCGTTTGGCGTCAACAATCTTGAGCTAGATAGTCTGACTTGGTGCAGGTCAGTTTGTTACATTACTAGCACTGCACCTGCCAGCCAGCAATTCTACAACCCTTCCTAGATAGTGAACGCAAAAGGAGATTCATGCTTCTGATTAAAACGGCACTGCATTTGAGAATGGGAGAGCCATTTGCTTTCCGAGAGGCCCATGTTGGCTAAGTGGTTACATAAGGAACGGTGGGTGTTAGTCTTGTGCTTTGCTTGTAAAACAAGAGATCACCCTGGGCAGCCAATTCTTTGTTTTCTGTCATTACAAACAACTCAGGGGCAATCAGCAGCTACACTGACAATCTCATTCCTCCACCATCTGCTGGCTGTCAATCAGGCAGCCATCCTGAGGCCATTGATAGAGCTGCCAGATTGATTGAGCCTCGGCTGTCAGAGGAGGCTTTGTGATTTCTTATGCCAAATCGTTCCTCTGTATCTACAGGAATAGACTCTTTCGTCTGATTTACATAATGTTCTCCATTATCAAGGGAAAAAAGGGGGTACATAACATAGCCTGCTGCTTCTAGGCAACATGGGATCTTGTCTCCGCCTTTTTTCATTGCATATCAGAATTGTACAGTGAATTAATTCCTGGTTTGACCTCGCTGCACCGGCAAACGAGAGTTCAGAATGGGGTCCAACAACATAGCAAGACATGACAATATTCTGCTAGAATTGTTAAGTTGGAAGATTGTCAATGGATTGTGTTGCCCAACCCCTGCATTGAGAAAATACATCCTTTGCCTAGTAAAGATTTTCTTACACATTCTGAACACCCTTCTGTATTTACTCATCCTTAACATGTAACTAGAGGTGTTTGCTTCCAGTGAGTAAGATAAGCCACCGGAAACACAGCCGGCCCAGGATGGCCCTTCCACTCAGTCTGAGGACTAATGACCTGGCTGATGTCTGCTGGACAACATCCGAGTCTGGATATCTCACAGCTTCTTCCAAATTCTTCTAACAGTGAACTGCACGTACAGTTTAGGAAGCTCGTCTAGTGCTTCCCTGTACTGTAACAACAATTGCTTCTTGTTCTGTTCTCTGTAGACCGAGCAAACACTTGTTCCCAGTCTCCACTGGATAGTCAATTGCCTCCCAATACCTGTCTGAATGGATACCTACATATGCTTACATGATTCCAAGAGGGACTTTGGCATATGGTGTAAGGAGAAATGGGCCCCCAGCGGTATCCTAAATTGGGCTTCCTTATCCATTAACCCAACACCTTCCTTTAGAATAATCTGTGAAGCCTACAGGTGACTGGAGTACTACTCAATCTTTGTGTAACAGGTTCAAGTCCTTTCTGCTTATAAACACTTAACGCCATCAATTGAGCATCAGCTCATTCTCTTTTTAGCTAAATTCAAACTCATAATCCCTTAGGAAAGAGGCGAGTGCATTAAAGACACTGCATCCATCAAACACACGATCCAGTTCCCTCCAGCCTCTTCTTTTGGAGATGCAAGATTTATGGGATTCCTACCACTTAGTACCTTATAACATCAGGCCAGAATTAAAGGCAACCAAGCTACCAGTACTGCTGGGTCTGATATCTTGTTAAAGTCCCTGATCCACCATTGATCAGCCATTGAACTCCCTGGGTGACTTTGTCCAAATTGCTCAGCCAAACCTAGCTCTGAGCTGCAGTGCAGGCATAGCATCCCTGCTCTCCTAAACATGGCAACATTTCCTTCACCATGACTAGGAGAATGCAATGCCTTCCCCTCTTCCCTCCCCATGTAAATCACCTTCTCCCTTTGACAGTTTTAATAATAGCATTCTGTAGGAATGAATGAATCTCCATTCCATCCAAACATCATGTAGTTTCGATTCCCATACCACTCTCTTCTGCTAAAAACTCCCAGATTTCTTCACCCCCATGTTTAAAAATGTATACTTATCTCAGGTATTTTACCATATATTTGCTACCAAACTGTTGGTATGACAATGCGTTGTCAAGCATTATTTATATTTTTCAACAAATGCATGGAATGTGAAGAATGCATGGACAGTCTCATATCTTATCAAATGTGGTCTGTTGGAGAGCATGTTCTGGAGCCATGTGTTCCATCTTGGACTTTGGAAAAAGAGGAATTCAGCAACATACCTAGTTTTCAGTGCATTGTGCAAAAGATGTACTATACCTCAGCCAAGAGTAAAAAGGTAATAAAGGTATCCCCTGCTCGAAAGCCAGTCGTGTCTGACTCTAGGGTGCGGTGCTCATCTCTGTTTCTAAGGCCGTAGAGCCAACGCTGTCCAAAGACATTTCCATGGTCATGTGGCCGGCATGACTAACGGAACGCTGTTACCTTCCCGCCATAACAGTACCTATTAATCTACTTGCCATTTATTGCTTTCAAACTGCTAGGTTGGCAGGAGCTGGGACAGGAAACGGGAGCTCACTCAGTCACGCGGCACTCGGGTCTCGAACTGCCATCCTACCGACCTTCCAGTCTGCAGTTCTAGATTTCTTGATTTCAGTATTGCCCATCTGAAGCACAACATTGTATTTGTTAAAACATTATTTCCATTTTTGAACGAATGAATGTCAGAAAACTAAGCTGAAGGTTTCTGGTGTAGCGGTAAGCAATTTTGTATTTACCTAAAAATAACACTGGATGTCTCGTCTACTTGCCTCCCTCTCAAGCGCTGCGATACCAGGGTAGTCTCAGGATGTTGAAAATCTAGTACTGCTGGTTCAGTAAGTATTGAGGGGAAAACAGAAGGTAAAAACACACCTTGCATTTAACTTTATTAGCAGGCATAGAAGCAACTCCATAACGCCTTCATTATAGCAATCGGAATTCTTCCTGAATAATTCAAGAGTGCCAAACAGAGGACTTGTTGCTTGGATGTGCTAATGAAAATATCAAGGGAATTAATTAACAGTCAATTATATCAATTTTAGATTTGGACATTGATTCTGACGCTAAAAGCAAAATCTACATTCTATAATACGGCATGTGTATATTCCCCCCCCCACCTCTCTCTCTTTTGCTCGCACTCTCTCTTTTTTTCCTGCTACAACCCGTTTAATCACTCCCGTTGAAAGTGTGAAGGAAATATGAGTTCAAATTGTTCAACGTTTTCACTCTCCATCTCAATGTGCTCAAGATAAATAAGTCTAAGAGCAGAGTGGAAAATGCATATTTTTTAAAGTTAGGATTATACAGATTTTGCTAGATTTTTATCTTTACGGTAATCTGTTTTGGGAAAAAGGGAAATGTGAAGCCGTGTCTGACAAATTATTAGAAAAGGAAAGAGCAAAAAAAAAAAAAAAGCTGCATATTATATGGACTTCTCATTCATCTTTTAAAATCGCCTTCTAAACAGGCAGACACAGGGTTGTTGTTTTTTTATACTAATCAACTCTAGCAATTATTTCCTAAACAGGACTTTGGGGTTTGCTAGAGTTGCATGTGGAATGAAAGCATCTTTTTCTTCTTCTTCTTCCTTTAGATTCACATATATAAAGAATATGAATATTTTCAGATCTTTGATATTAGGGAGAAGGCATTTCATTGAAATCAGTTTTTGCATGATTTGGCACGAGTTGTCTAGACTGGTTTATGAAAAATGACAGCTAGTAGGAAAGTAATTAAAAATGTATTTTGCTGAAAGCAAAAGTATTTTTGGAATCAATAACAACCATCTTTAATTTGCCAACCAGTTCCACAATTATTTTATATTAACTGGAGGATTTAACGTGGTTGTGGGTTTAAAAAAAAAGTGTATAGTGATAGCTACGCAATGATAGCTTCATGTGACAAGTGCTCTTTCAGCAACACAACAGTGAAAAGAAAAGAACTGAAGGGCACATCAATCTCTGCGAGACCTTTGTGAATTAATGGGACTCACAATTACTGTTGACCCAAAGTATCTAATATATTGTTAAGGGCTATAGAAACATGACACAATGAGCAAATGTATATTTAAAGTTGTGATCATATCAAGAGGAATGATTCCAAACCAAATTGTCAACACCTGAATTTCAGGAGGTTCATTGTTTGGACCAAGCTTGGCTCCGGGCAGAATGAAATGTTACGTCTGAATAGCAGTCTCATGTTGAGTTCTCCCCTGTGACATGCAGCATGACAGACTCCCTATGGTGACATCACCACATTGGGCCATTCCATTTCTTTAAGGTTCCATGAGTTTGCTCAGCTCGGCACTCCAATTTTATTTATTTATTTATTATTTTATTTTTCTGTATTTATATCCCGCCTTTCTCATCATCAGATTTCTCATCAGATTGATCCAAGGCGGCTTACATAGGCAGGCTATCTTTAGACCTGATAAGGGTCTTTACAATATTGTTCTATTCCTATATTGAACCTTCCATGCTCGAGATGTTTTCCCTTCCGAGTGCAGCCCTCCTTCTGGCTTGTGTTTTGCACTTCCAAGCTTCACAGTTCACCGCAGTTCACCCTCGGACGGTTGTCTTAGATGTTCTCTCTCTAGCTGACTCCTCCGCATTCCACCCTCTCACGATGCCTTTGCAGTGTCTTTGCGAGGTTCGTCAGCAGCTTCCATCTCCCATCCAAGCTGGAACCGAGGTTGACCCTGCTTAGCTTCTTCAGGCAGGGCACCGGCTCAAACCTCCAGGCCACACCTCCTGATCTTTTCCTGAATTAGGAGAAATGCTAATATTAATTCCCAATTTGGAGCATAAACAGCTTTCAGTTCCTCCCATTCAGATGCATTACTTTTGTCTCACCTGTGTTACTTGTGTACCTGTGTGCATTGATAAAGCAGTAGAAAATATAAGTTTGATACAGCTGAGCATACTATCACAAGACTATTTTTCTACAGTGAACGTAAGAATCTACTTTGTACTGAATCAAACCATTGGCCCATCTAGCTTAGCAGTGTCTACACTGGCTAGCAGAAGTTGTCCAAGATTTCAGATGATGATGATGATGATGATCTTTCTCAGTCCTATCAAAGGGTGGAAGGGATCAAATCTAAAACCTCCGGCATTCAAAGCAGGTACTCTACCACATAACTATGGCCCCTTCCCCACCATCCAATAATGATGGAGGAGTGACAGAGGATGGGATGGAATTGGCACATCAAGTTCTAGCTTCTTGCACCATGAGTTTTCTACTTTGAGAGAGTTAAAAAAAATGTAGGAGAACTCGACTCGACCGAGAACAAGTTACATGGGCAACAGTGGTCAGAAAAGGGGATCTTGCAATATCTTCCCCTGGTGACTTGGGAAGGTGTGACATTCAATCTAGCTTGAGTAATGGCATGGCGCTCCGTTGGATTAGTTAGCAAGAACGAGTAGGGGTGCACCGCTTTCTGCAACATGCATAGGTCAGGCCTTGTGCAGTAGCTTTTAGAAGTGGGCCGTAATGCAGTAGTGAGATTTTTTTTTCTCCCCCGCAGGAAAACTAGTTCAGAATTTCCAATCAATGATCTTCATTGGAATAGCTATTTGATACTAGGGTGACAGTATGATAAATAAAACACTCGGGTAGGAACACTAAAGGTGCGGTGAGCGACAGACACAGATCAATGCCTGCTCTCCCATGGTTTCAACCTGGCTTCGTGGTTATTAATCCTTTAATTTAATCTCCAGTTTCAAAATAAACGACAGCACGTTACTGATGTCTTTCGGATTTGATTTCTTACCCCTTAAAACACTGAATCAGAAATCTAACCCCAGAATGATAGATTTTTACACTTGCAAAATGGACCCGTCGAAATTGCTTGCCGTTTCAACCTCTAGAAAGCCAGAGCTATTTCAAAAGGAGCATTTGAACAGTTCCAGTCTGACGACGGGAACCCATCAGCTCAACATGCAAGACAGACTGTCCCTGCACCCAGAATGGAATTTGAGTCCAAACTATAAGTTCAGTTCAAGCATGTGCTAAGGGACAACTAGCGCAGGGATGGACATTATGCGTGGTCTGGAGACAGTCTGCCTCTGAATACAGCTGCAGGGGAGCAACAGTTGGAGAGGAATATTGCCTTCATCTTTTGCTTGTGGGCTTCCCGGAGGCCACTGCAAGGCCGGCCCTTCCATGAGGCCAACTGAAGCAGTCGCCTAAGGCAGTAGATTGGTGGAGAATACCTGCCTACTTGCCTCCACTGCTCCTGCTCCTACTCCCAGGATTGGAAAAGGAAAAAGGGGGACCGAGAGGAAGAGGAAATGTAGAGGGGAGGAGAGTGCTGAGCAAGAGTATTGAAGAGTGGGAGGAGCAGAGGCTGGCATATCATCAGGGAAATGGGGTAGCATTTGGCACGCTGCTTCATGGGTAGCCTTACCATCGTCCCGGAATCAAGCCTGGCTTTGGCCTAGAGTGGACCTGAGCCACTCCCAAGGGTGCACTGCGGCTGCCCAATGGGGTTCTTGCTTCTGTCGCGTCGTAGACCAGAAGTACCGGAAGCCGGTCCGCTTTAGGCCGAAGCCAGGCTCGATTCCAGGACGATGGTAAGGCTACTCATGGGCCACTGACATTAACAGGATGCTAGGATAGATGGGACTTATAGCCCGATCCAACTGGGCTCTTCTTATGTTCTTATGAAACAGTGCAAGGAATGTCGTAAGCAACTGCTTTTTTTTTCTAATTGTCCTCATCTCCCTCTGTAAAATGCTAGAGGATTTATGCATTCCCTCCCCCCGCAAGAATTACTTGTGGTATCCAATAGAATAGAAACCATATCCCTGTGCCTTTTGCTAGCCAACCCAGCCTGGCATTTGCCTAAACCGTTCTCTCTTTCAACAATTCCCCCCACTTCCTCATCTTTTGTTTGTTTGTTTGCTTATTTCCGAATGAGCTTTAGATTCAATGTCAGGTTTCTCAATTTTCTGAAAACAACCCAACTCTTCTAATGCAGGGGGAGAATTTAAATAATAATAATAATAATAATAATAATAATAATAATAATAATAATAATAATAATAATAATAATAATAAAGGAGGAGAAAAGCTGGAGGTAGAACGTCTGTTTTATAGACGTCATCCCATCATCACTTGCAACTTTACACCCCTGTAATAACTAGGAGCTGGATATCAATGAAGGCCTTAACACCAGCAGCTAATGTTCACTTTGACAAGCAAGGCAGGAGCTCAGAAATCAGCCTGGAACTGTGAAGTCACGCGAAAGCAACTAATGTTGACAATCGTAGCTCCTCTGCCATCCCCACCTTTTCTTCGGCCCTCCTGGCTCCTCCCATCTCCTGCTTTATTCGAGTCCTTAATGAGGGCATAATCCAGTCTACCGTTTTCGACAGATCTCCATTTTGGGCCCGATGACCCTCATCCTTCTCACACACAGCCTCTACCTCCTTCCAATTGTTTCATCAGCTGCCTGACTTGTCAGCTCACACCTGACAAGTGACAAGTTTCAGACTCCTGCTGACTAGATAATCAAAGTCTTGTCTGAGCTGTCAATACCCTGCAGATAGGAGAGGACAAAGAGAGGCAAGGTTTCTACAGAAACTACCGCCATACAAAAAGAAAGATACTGTCAATTCCTCTTAGCTGAAATCAACAGTTTGTTGCAAGACATTATTTATGCCCAAACAGTGACACCACCAACCCCCACCCACTCCCCCAAAATATTGCAGATCTGGAAGAACAAGGGTAAGCAGGAAATAACAGAAGTGATTCTTGAAGGCAGAGTTCTTTTCCATCGTGATTGAAAACTTCTTTTAAAAAAATTCTTGACAAAAGGGAAATAAAATGGGGTGTTGGCAAGGGCTTAATCTTTCTCGAAAGGTAGAAATATTATTGAGTTACGAGAACTTCTTGCTTGAGATATATATGTAGATACACACACACACACACACACACACACACACACACACACACACACGAGAGAGAGAGAGAGAGAGAGAGAGAGAGAGAGAGAGAGAGAGCTGGCATAACACAGTGACTTAACCCACAAATCAGGAAATCTCATGTTCAAATCTTGCCTCTACCCCAAACTCAGTATGTGGCCTTTCGACAAACCACTCTCTCTATCTACAATATTGGAATAAAAATATTCCCTTACCTTACAAGGCTTTTGCAAGGAGCACTTCAGAGCAACACACATGAAGCATTTTGAAAACTCAACATTGTGATACAAATTCTATGTACCGTATCTGACTATTTTAATCCCTAGATCACAAGTTGGAATGATTCTTATACATCCCCTTGAGTATTTTTGGTTTTTTTTTTAGAAAAACGACCATATTTATTTACATTTAAAAATAGATCAACAACAGGAGAGGCACAGAGAGTGACCGTCTTGTCGAAACAGCAATGGTAGTTCCAAGCTTGAGCTGCAGCAACCAATCTGACTCACCAATCTGAACGCAAGCCACCTGTGTATGGCAGCCCTCCTGGTTTTTGCAAAACCTTAGGTCTGCTCTTATTCTGCCTGCCTGTGATTCCAAAAGCAGGATGTTTATCAAGTTCCATCCTAGCAGACCGCCATATGTAGCTAGTGTTCAGCATTTGGCTTGGTAGGTCACCTATCGCGCAGGCCAACTCAACCCACACCACAAAGAGAAGTATAGCTTCTTGTTATGTTTTCAGTTCAGTAGCTATTGGTGCTCTATGAAGGGCTGCCTTTACTTACTTTAAAGGAGTGCTCAACCATGCTATTAGAAGCAGTTTGGAAGTTCTGTCCCCAATATGACTACATAGGGCAGAATGGTATGCCCAGTATGGGCAGAGACATGCAAGCATGTGTTCCTTCTCCTACAGTGGTTGGTGGTATAGCCCTCCCCCCAGCCAGGTCAATTTAGTTAATAAAGTCCTTAAGGTGGCACAGGAATGCAACCGTAGGAATAGACCAACTTCGCTGCAATTATACATCTATAGTCACCTGAATGTTTAAACCGCTGAACCATGAACTGTCTATCGAAAGGTTGGCAGTTCGAATCCGCGACAGGGTGAGCTCTCGTTGCTTAGCCAGCTCCTGCCTACCTAGCAGTTCCAAAGCATGCTAATGCGAGTAGATAAATAGGTACCGCTTGCGGGAAGGTAAACAGCGCTCCGTGTTCCAGCCGCATGCTACGCGCTGCGGCAAGGAGAGTCATGCCGGCCACATGACCACGGAGGCGTCTTCGGACAACACTGGCTCTTCGGCTTTGAAATGGGGATGAGCACCACACCCTAGAGTCAGACACGACTGGACTTAATTGTCAGGGGTCACCTTTACCTTTACCTTCTCAACCCCTTACCAGCCGAGTACCACATCTGGCGTCATTCTCCTGCGGCATACCTCTGGAAGTGACTGGCAATGACATAATCGCCAGTTACTTCCAGGTTTTCAGAGGGGCTTGGCCAAAGGCAGGAGCCTCTCGGGAGTGAAAACGCACCGCCAATAGCACTGCATTGGTGCCAGGTTCCGGAGGTCTGAGTACCACCAGCAGTCGGCCAAAGTACCAGTGGTTGAGAACCCCTGCTTTAGAGCTATTGAAATGTATAGTTATGTATGTGTGAGCGTGCGTGTGTGTGCAATTGTGTGAGAAATCATTTTTCGTTCAAAAACCAAGCACATGGATACATATGATTTTTTTGTTTATATAGAATACACAGTCTTATATATATGTGTACATATATATCGGATACAGTTTAATAACTGTGCCCCAACTATGAATTAATTCAAATCTTGTACTTGCATTAAAAATGAACTCTATCTATTTTATGTTGATCATTAAGGAAGAATATTTCACACAAGAGATTTGTCATATTAAGGAGGATAAAAACCACTTAGATCAATTAAATGTATTAAACTTAATCTTGACATAGATTACCAAAAATAATTTAGATTCTATATTAAGGGAAATATTAAAAGCAGATTCTGTTAGGAGGAGAAAGAGGCATGATCCAAATTCATATTTAAAGAATATTATGGTATAGGGAAAAGAAGTGTTAACTGATGAGTAGCTTCACTTACTCTAGAGCATAGTAAAAATAAAGGTAAAAGCCATTAAATAATTAAGAGGGGGGAAAGATATTGTTCTTCTGGGGAATTTTATGCCTGTATGATAAAAGCCCTGAAGAGCTGGCTATCACTGCCGTCTTCCAGAACTCAAGGAAGCAAGATGCCACCAAGACAAGCTGGAAAAACGTTGGATGATGAAAAGAGAGTCCATCTGCTTGGAACTGTCTCTCCAAAGTCTTAGCCAAAAGAAGAGTCTTCAGTTCCCAAACCGCAGTAGTCAAGCTAGGCATGATAACTTTTGAAAGGAAAACATGAATGGGGTAAAAAAAACTGTATGTAGCCACCTTGGTCAATTAGAAACTATCAAAATGCAACAAGGCACTGGCATTGCTAGAGGTGGGGCGGAACGGTAAGTCTTGCACAGCGGTAACCGCTCCGTTCCATGGTGGCCCCATCCACTCGCCATCGGAACCAGTCGAGCGGCGAAGGCAAAGCACAGGAGACTCCTTACAACAACCCAATAAGGCGAGTAAGCTTGCAGTTCTATAACATACTTAGCTGGGAGCAAGTTCTATTAAACACAGTGAGGCTTACTTCCAAGTAGACATGCACAACTTTGCACTGTAAGTACCATTATTCACCTCACACAGGACTAAAAAACGAAAGGTTGTGGACTGCCTCGAGCAATTCATGGCAGAGGTGAGATTTGAACCAGGGAAGTCCTGATCCACAACTCAATCTCTTAAGCCAGTATATTAAACAAGAAAATTAATACTCAAGAACTATTGCAGTGCAACAGCATGGCAGACCAGGTAAAGACCCAATAACACAACTGATGGTTCAGGCTGCTTATGGATGTCTACTCAGAAGTAAGTCCTATTGTTAGGCTTACCAGATTTCTTGCCGGGACAGAGTGTAGACCTTTAGTAGAAGGAATGTGGGCAGGTGTGGCTTGTTAAACCTGGCTTAGAGCACAATCCTAGGCATCCATGGGTAGGCTTACCATCGTTCCGGAATCGAGCCTGGCTTCGGCCTAGACCGAGCCCGAGCAGCTCCCAAGGATGCACTGCGCCTGCCCAACGGGGTTTCACCTTCAGTCACATTGTCGACCGGAAGTTCCGGAAGCCCATTGGAAAGAAGCAGTGCATCCTCGGGAGCTGCTCGGACCTGGACTAGGCCAAAGCCAGGCTCGATTCTGGGAAGATGGTAAGCCTATCCATGGGGCTTGCTTCTGAATAGACATGCCTAGGATTGTGCTCTAAGGTTTAACAAGCTACACCTGCCCACATTCCTTCTCCTAAAGGTCTAGCACTCTGTCCCGGCAAGAAATCTGGTAAGCCTACCTATTGTGTTCAATGGGGTTTACTCCCAGGAGAGTGTGTGTATAGGATTGTAGCCTGAATTCGATAGGTTATCAACAATCATGCCCCCATCCTCCAGGTTACATTTGCTCTTCACCTAGTAAGCAGCTCCAGAAACATTTCCAGAAACATCACTTTTGTATTCTCCGGCAATGAGATAATCCCCAAATTGTCAGATATGCCTAATTTGTGACATATGGGGAGCTGAACTAGAACGTCTTACCATTGTGTGCAGAGCCTTCATTTTGATTTTAAAGGCATTAAGTCATTTCCCTTCCTCCTTTGTAAAAAATGCCGTAGCTTTAGAAATTCAGCTGCGACGTACATTTCAGACAGTTTGCATATGAAAGGCAACAATTGCAATAAATCCCAGTATTCTATTTATTTGTTTTTAAAGGCAGGGTTTTTAATTAGAAACATACCAGCACATTCCAATAACACTGTACATCACTCATCACCTGCATCCTCTGTTTTTATCGCACTTAATGATTTTTAATGTGCATGCAGCTTTTGTGGAGAGGGGTGCCGAGAAAAATATATACAGCAGACCGAAGGCTTTTAATTTGAAAAGGGGACTTTTAGAGGGTACACACATTGCATCAATGCAGCTTAATGCTGACATACAGTCGCTTTGAAAGAGACCTCTAGGAAAATTCCCAGCATTTCAAGGGAGTGCTGCTGGTAAATCAGAGGGTGACAGTCTCCGAATCAATACTGAACTATTGTCCCAATATTGTATTAGGAGTTGACTCAACTATGTTACTGGAGACGCCACCCCGAGGTACCTGCATGCTATAAATTTCAAGTCAATTTTATCTGAGGCTTAACTCATCTCACCCTGCAAAAGTAAGAAGATGTAAACCATGCAGCCCAGTCTAAATTCCAGATTGGATCATTACAACCCATATCAAAAAGTTCTTCCATTCTATAATTTTCACGTGTCACAGAAATGGCCTAAGGCATGGGCCTGCAGAGTTGATTGATTTCATGGAGCATAAAATCAGTAAACACAGGTGGTGATTGGGTCTATCGGGATGGGATATTTGCAGACGGTGCTAGCAGTGTATGAGGGGAGAGGTGTTACTCTTCCCAAGGAGTAACAACTGAGAATTTTCAATTTCCCTCCCCCTTTTTTTCTTTTGAAGAGTATACAGGACAGTTGAAACCCTAAGAATAGAAGAAGGCCCTGCTGGATCAGGCCAAATGCCTATCTACTCCTGCATCCTGCTTCCCACAGTGGCGAAAACCACAAAAAGAGGGAAGAGGCATACTGTACTTGTCTGTAGCCATTGCTCTCCTGCAACTGAAATACAGTTTACTGCCACTGAACCTGAAATTAACCCATAGCCAACACAAATAGTAGTAGGCTTACCAGATCTCCAACCGGGACAGAGTGCTAGACCTTTAGGAGAAGGAATGTGGGCAGGTGTAACTTGTTAAACCTTAGAGCACAATCCTAGGCATCCATGGGGCTTGCTTCTGAATAGACATGCCTAGGATTGTGCTCTAAGGTTTATCAAGCTACACCTGCCCACATTCCTTCTCCTAAAGGTCTAGCATTCTGTCCCGGTTGGATATCTGGTAAGCCTAAATAGTAGCCATTAAAAGGCCTGTCCTCCAGAAATCCAAAGATATGTCCTCCAAAGTCCAACCCCTTTCAAAGTCATCCAAGCTACTGCTCATCACCTCATCTTGTGGCAACACGTTCCACAGACTAATTATGGCGCTGCATCCTAAGGTATCTTCTTTTGCCTGTACTAAATCTCTTGCCAATTGTTTCATTGGAAGATCTAGTTCTAATATAGAGGGACAAAAACGTCTCCCTATCTCTCCAACCCATGCATAATTTTATAAGACTCAATTATGTGCCACCTTAATTGCCTTCCCCCCCCCCCCAACATTGTAGCCTTTCCTCATAATTAGGCTTACCAGATCTCCAGCCGGGACAGAGTATTAGACCTTTAGGAGAAGGAATGTAGGCAGGTGTAGCTTGTAAAACCTTAGAGCACAATCCTAGGCATGTCTACTCAGAAGCAAGTCCCATGGATGCCTAGGATTGTGCTCTAAGGTTTAACAAGTTACACCTGCCCACATTCCTTCTCCTAAAGATCTAGCACTCTGTCCCGGTTGGAGATCTGGTAAACCTACTTATAGTCACTGTGGATTATGATCATTGTGATTACCCTCTCTTGAACCTTTTTCCAAGTGTGATGATCAGAGCAGGACACAATATTCCAAATGTTTCCATACCATTGACTTGTATAGGAGCCATATAATGCTCGAAGTCTTATAACTGCTCTACCCCTTTCCCTCATGAACCCAAGCTACTGCCCCTTCCTTATCCCACAGGTGTCTCCACATTCAGCGTTCTTAATTCATTGTTTACTTTAATATATATATATTGTTGTTGTTCAGTCGTTAAGTCGTGTCCGACCCTTCGTGATCCCATGAACCATATCCCGCCAGGCCTTCCTGTCCTCCACTATCTTCCTGAGTTCGCTCATTTTCATGTTCGTTGCATCAGTGATGCTGTCTAACCATCTCATCCTTTGCCTTCCCCTTCTCCTTTTGCCTTCAATTTTTCCCAGCATCAGAGTCTTCTCCAGAGAGTCCTCTCTTCGCATTAGGTGGCCAAAATATTTGAGTTTCAGCCTTAGTACCTGTCCTTCCAGGGAACAGTCAGGGTTGATTTCATTTAGGATTGACTGATTTGATCTCCTAGTAGTCCAAGGGACTCTCAGGAGTCTTCTCCAGCACCACAGTTCGAAAGCATCTATTCTTCGGTGCTCAGCCTTCCTTATGGTCCAACTCTCGCAACCATACATTGCTACTGGGAACACCATCGCCCTGACTATGCGAACTTTTGTTGGCATGGTGACATCTCTGCTTTTTATTATGCTGTCTAAGTTTGCCATAGCTTTCCTTCCAAGGAGTAAGGGTCTTTTAATTTCATGGCTACATACATACATACATACAGTATATGAATCACTGGCATTTGCCTGAAGTTTGGTACATCATTCAAATATGGCTGCCCAACATGACAGAGAACATAATACCCTAAAGTTTAAGACTGGTTTGTGAATACAGTCCCTGGCGTCTGCTATTGATCTTTTGCTATTTTAATGCATTTTTACTGACCGACATGTCCTGTGGTAAAGAATATTGCCTAAATTAGTTATCTGATTGGTTCTTTTGATTAATGATGGGTCTGTGGTTCATTACACATGACAACATGATCAGAATAATCACCGCAGCCATAGAGCCTGGGAGGAATGGCATCTCTCTCTTTTTTATTATTAATACCATCATTTTTAAAGTTCATTTATAAAATTATTTAATGTATACATCCCAAGTTGTAATTTATTTACATGACACTTTTTTCGATGGGAACTGTTGTAGTGTGTCACAAATGGCTAAGAAAACAAGGTAAACTAGATGTACAAATCAATGTCTTCTGGCTCAAGGGGAAAAAAAAACATAATCAAGATTCAAGAGCTGACCTTGTCCAAAGTCCAGCTTGTCACACAACAAACAGTGAAGTACCCAGCAAATCATTAGGATCAGCAGGGATATGTACAAAGGAAATTTTTAAAATATCAATTCTCGTTTGTGGTTTTCCTTAGACTCCAAAAGCAAATCACAGCACATAGGTAACGTCGCGCAGATGCTGCGGCTGTCACCGGACTCATCACACAATGAAAACTTTTGAGTTTTGTGCAATTTTGCAATTGTACAGGCAAGACCTACATTCAGGGGTTCTCAACCCCTTCCTGGCCGAGTACCACCTCCGGTGCTGCTCTTCTGCTGCGTACCACCGGAAGTGACTGGCAATGCATTCTGGGTTTTCAGAGGCCAGAAAACACAAGTAGGAGGCTCTGGGAGGGTGGTAGGCGTTCCCGAGAGGCTCGACCAAAGACAGGAGCTTCTCAGGAGCAAAAACGCACCACTAAAAGCACCGTGTTGGAGTAGGGTTTCCGGTGGTCTGGCGGTCCGAGTACCACCAGCAGTTGGATGCAGTACCACTGGTGGTACTAATACCACTGGCTGAGAACCCCTGACCTAGAACAAACAAGGGTCAACTGTCAGTCAGTCATTATCATAATCAAATCCATCCTAATCAGCCCTAAATGGATCAGGCGCAGGGTGCCTGAAGGACCGACTTCTCCTGTATAAGGGTTAGGGTTAGGGTTACCCTATTCTGCTTCTATTCTATTCTATTGTGGCTTCTCCTACCCACACATTAAAGATCAGCAGGGTGGCCCTCCTGTATGTCCCTCCACTATCATCGAAGAAGAAGGGGGTCAGTACCCAAACCAGATGCAAAAGGAGGACTCGGGAAGCTCCCCGAATGCGTAGAAAAATAGAAATATAAACATGATTTTGTAGGCCCAACACATTTTGGTGAATGCCTTCTTCTGCAGCACAGAGAACGTTCATGCCAACCATGTTGCTCAGAGAAGACTTGCCAGGATAGTCCTCCTCTAAGGGAATCCGCATGCTTGGAAGGAATTTCCTTTATCACTTGGGGTGAATAGGACCACAGATTCACCTCTCCTCCCACCACTAACCTCATGGTTGGACCGCCTCTGTGCTCCCCCTATCTCTTTCCCCATCACTAGGCTTACCAGATCTCCAACCGGGACAGCGTGCTAGACCTTTAGGAGAAGGAATGTGGGCAGGTGTAGCTTGTTAAACCTTAGAGCACAATCCTAGGCATGTCTAATCAGAAGCAAACCCCATGGATGCCTAGGATTGTGCTCTAAGGTTTAACAAGCTACACCTGCCCACATTCCTTCTCCTATCCCCCAGAAGAAACCATTCAGCAAAACATGTTGGGCCTACAGAGAGATGTTTGTATTAAATTATGTTTCTCTGACCCTTCTCAGAACTGATGGGGTGATGGGGGTCCCCTCTTATGGGTCCATCTCAGTGGGTAGAGGGCTCAGGGCACCCAACTGGCTTCAGCCATATGACTGGAGCTGTGTTTTCTGAGGTTCTTCCAAATCCCAGTCAGGAGCACCATCACACAGCACCATATATGGTTACCTAAACTCTTCCCATAGATCTCTCCAACCATTGTTTTAAGTTTCAGACTCTGGGGATCCTTCAAACATCCATAGGTTCCAAGCAACTGCTAACCTTACTGGAGCTGTCCATACAGTACTTGGGTTTGGGGCAAATGTACTCTTATGGTCTGCAGGACCTCAGATCTTGCCAAGGGAACTATTTCCAATGCATTCTTTGCTACCGCCCCGAATGGGCATTGAGATTACTTTTTAGTTGGTCATTCTGGGACAGATCAGCTTGAATTTATACGGATAAACATGCCATGTTATGTCGTGTTGATTAATGCTTCAAAATGCTAAATGGCAATTCCACATTTAATGTTTTGAAGAATGTTTAAATGGTGTCATGCGCAGAATAAATGACAGCTTTCATTTTCCGTCTTCAAAATTCTCTGCCAGCCTGTTTATAGGATGTTGACAGATATTTTAGTATTTGCCAGTGAAATAATGTGAAGGTTGGACACGCGCCATAAAATGGTTTCCTTTTTGTGGCAAGTGGGGAAACAAGTACATCTGTATAGTACACATAGACATTTATACTGATTCCCAAACAAATCTTGCTTGTTTGCAGCTAGGAATTCAGACATCAATCTGGGGAAAACTATAATTTTCTCTCTCTTCTAATTCCTTACCATTACAAGGGACCACATGTGGAGAAGAACACTTTCTTGACATCCTGCGTTCCTGCAGAAGCTATGGCTGGGTTTGTTTTTCAACTTCTAGCGCTAGGAGCGCTTGAGAGCCATTTTTTTCCGCCTTGTAGCACGCTTTTTCTCCTTCCAGCCCGCTCACCACGCTAGAAGTTTCAACTGCGAGCACGAAGCTAGAAAAAATGGCAGCCTCATGCACCAATAGGAAGGCTGCTTGGTTGCAAAGGAGCTTGGGAGATATAGTACCCCCCCCCAACGGATATAGAGTGGTACCTAGTCACTAGTGCCTGCTTTTGCTATATTCTTAGACTTACAATGTAAATAAAGACAAGACATATTAGAGAGGAAGAGAGAGTCAAGGGGAAAGATAATCCATCAGGGAAAACCAGGGTGAATTGCTGTCCAAACAGGTCCTCTCCCCCCCCCCCCTTCCATCTTCTATAGAATGTTGTCTGTTGATGGAGTCACACAGAGCAGCTTATCCAGATAGCAGCTAGACCAGGAAGGGGGATGGAAAGTGGCCATAAGAATAGGCTTACCAGATTTCTTCCCGGGACAGAGTGTAGACCTTTTGGAGAAAGAATGTGGGCAGGTCTAGCTTGTTAAACCTTAGAGCACAATCCTAGGCATGTCTACACAAAAGCAAGCCCCATTGTGCCTAGGATTGTGCTCTAAGGTTTAACAAGCTACACCTGCCCACACTCCTTCTCCTAAAGGTACCAGATCTGCAACCGGGACATAGTGCTAGACCTTTAGGAGAAGGAATGTGGGCAGGTGTAGCTTGTTAAACCTTAGAGCACAATCCTAGGCATGTGTACTCAGAAGCAAGCCCCATTGTGTTCAGTGGGGCTTGCTTCTGAGTAGACAATCTTAGGATTGTGCTCTAAGGTTTAACAAGCTACACCTGCCCACGCTCCTTCTCCTAAAGGGCTACATTCTGTCCCGGGAAGAAATCTGGCAAGCCTACATAAGAACATAAGAAAAACTTATCTGGATGATCAGACCAAGAGGTCCATTTAGTCCAGCATCGTGTTTCCCACAGTGGCCAACCAGGTGCCTCAGAAACCCCCAAGCATGAGATGAAGGCAATATCAATATCATCATTGCTCCTCTGCAGCCCGAATACACAGGCATGCTACACAGGTAGTGCATAGCCATCCTGACTATAATATCCCACACAATGTTCAAAGGCGCAGGAGCCTTCTCATGACCTGAACATGGCAATCTAACGTCGTTTTGCTAAAGCAAGTTCAACTGCATGGCATTCACTACATTTCCAGCGCATGGCGGAGGGTCTCTTAAATGCTTATTATTTTAATGACGGCTCGATACGTCCATTTTGGAGAAGTGTGTTAGATATGCCAGATAATTTACTTCATATGGATCTTTAATGTGGTTTGGAGAATCTATCTATATAATGCAGATACTATAGAAAAAGGCAGAGGCATCTGTATTAATTTATCATTGTGCGTTTTGTTTCTTCAAAAATAAAATTGGCCTGATTTAAGTGCATGGGGCTATTTACTTCTATTTTTAAAGTCTCGTGTAATACGATACCGTATATTGGAATGCATACTTATGCATACTTATGTCTTGCCTTTTCACCAAACAGCTATGCTAAAGCAAATAAAATCAAAGCCATACATCCCCATTCGGTGGCTTTTGCAAACCGTAAGTGATGGCAGGAACCCATCGCAGCATTTCGACTGAGTTCTTCCCCTGACAACAGCAGAAGTAAAAAAAATTAGAAAACAAATCCCTTTTTAAATAAAACGAAGTAAAAAAGGCCCACATTGCTGGGAGGAAATGCTAATTGAAACTACCTTGCTAATGCTAGCTACTCACAGGGAGGAAACATTAAGTTATTATTTTTAATAATGTTTACAAGTATATCCAGCCATTTCCAGCCGGTGAAAAATGTTAGCCTTGGCAAAATGTGGCAGAGCTACTTTTCATTGGTGATGTTGCTCATCTTCCCTCTGATAGCAATCATTAATTTTATTTTTTAACCCAGTCTTCAAATGAAGACGGATGAATGGAGGAGTTTTAAATGCAAGCTGCTTAGGTTCAGAAAAAATGTCTGGTGGATTACAAATCGTGGCACCCAATCTGAGTCCAGTTACCACTTGGAGAGAGGGGGAGAGAGAAAGGAATAAAAGCGCGCGCGCGCGCACACACACACACACACACACGTTAGGAGAACAGACAGACAGGCCTTCAGGTGGCAACTAGTATCAGGGAGGGGGCTTATATAGGTGGGGGTTTGGGGGAGACGACCTACATGATGTCTTTACACATTGTTTAACAGCTCTGGAGCTTTACAGTCACCATTATTGCTAATTGCACTTAATAATTTTCCCCATGCATTTTAACATTTATTTCTCATTAACACCCCTCTTAGCGTTGGCGATCAAAATGTCTGTTACCCATCATATTGCTGGCAATACAGTGCTGCTTTTCTTTTCTTTTCTCCTTTTTTTTTAAGTAAAGCAAATCCTCCTCTTCTCATTATTTTATTTTCATATCACTCAACACGCATTTTTTAGTTCCCAGTGTTAATTAGCAGTATTTAATGTCTGCACCTTGGAAGGTCTGCTTTTCCTGACTCATGTTCTGAAAATGCATGTACGGAAGGAGATAAAACCAGATTCCTAGGAGACTGGGTCCATCACTCCCAACACCAGTAGTCCTTTCTCCAGCGCCGTGTCTTGTTGCAGCAGCAAATTTTAATTAGGGAATGTACAGAAAAACCCTGAAAAATTTAACTTGTATTATGGAAACTAATTGGGATTCTCTAGAAATTTCTCAAATACTGTATTTCCTCATGGGAAGTCCCCTGAAATTCAAGTCTGGCCGAAGCTGAGCCAGTGCATGCTCAAAGTGGGTACCCATAAGAATAGGCTTACCAGATCTCCAACTGGGACAGAGTGCTAGACCTTTAGGAGAAGGAATGTGGGCAGGTGTAGCTTGTTAAACCTTAGAGCACAATCCTAGGCATCCATGGGGTTTGCTTCTGATTAGACATGCCTAGGATTGTGCTCTAAGGTTTAACAAGCTACACCTGCCCACATTTCTTCTCCTAAAGGTCTAGCACTCTGTTCCGGTTGGAGATCTAGTAAGCCTACATAAGAACATAAGAAGAGACTTGCTGGATCAGGCCAAAGGCCCATCTAGTCCAGCTTCCTGTATCTCACAGTGGCCCACCAGATGCCTCAGGGAGCACACAAGACAACAAGAGACCTGTATCCTGTTGCCACTCCCTTGCACCTGGCACAGATAACCTGTTTCCTGTCACCACTCCCTTGCACCTGGCACAGAGAAAACCTACTTCCAAAGCCAGGAGGTTGCTTATGGCTTACATTGTACAGTTACACATCTCTAGAGTCAGCCCTTTGAAACCATGGTCCCTGCTCTGTCATTTCCTTCCTGGATTGGTCATATTATGGTCTCAATGCGGATACCATTGCATGGATAAGGGACACACATTGCAATGTGAATGGAAATGCACCCATTCATCCACACCTTTTTGTGCAACTGGGAGCAGCATGGGATCTGTTGCATTTGAATGTGCATTGCAATGTAAATATGCATCTGCATTTAGCCTTCAGCATGGATTTCCAATTTGCCAAGGGATTCTGCTTGTGCAAGTTCTGTCTCTGTGCATCTCCCTAGCTGGATTAAGGTATATTTATCTTCTAAACCCTTTATTATCTGCATGGCTGTCCTCTGAATTCTTTCCAACATGTCAATATTCTCCTTGAACTGTGTCCCCCAGAATGTAACGCTTTTCTGCAGGCGAGGACTTCCCAACACGGAAAAGAATGATATTGCTCCTTCTCCAAGTTTTACAACTATGGAAGAATATTGCTCGGTATCAAAAGCCAGAGATATAATGTTCAGCCTTCCAGCCCTGGCTCCATCCTGCTCTCTACTATAGTCCTAAATTGCTCTATGGAGATGATCTATTAAAGAATAACAATAAAGCTTAAATGTTTGAATAACCTTTGAAATTATTGACAAATTGGCCCCAGCGGACTGCTTGGGAGCCTAATGTAGAACGAGAGATCAATGGTAATGCTGTGGAGACAGGATTGAGAAGGCAGAAGCAGAAACATGTGTGTTGTGCAATCGTTGACTTCAGTGGCGCAGGCGTTAGGGCAACGGCATCATTTTACAGTGTGCCACATGCTCCATGCTTTCATTGTGACCAGGTGCTATCCTTGCTAGAGCTGGGTGTCTCGTCCTCTTTTGAGAGTTTGGGTGCTCCCAAAATCAGCATTTAAAAAAAAAAAGTTTAAGAGATGTTATGACATGATCTTGATGAGCCCAATTCCTGTTTGTTGGCCAAGGCTGTCTCCCTTCCTATCTTCAGTGACGTCTCACTACTATTCAGTTCATTGTCTCCAAATTTCTCCATCTTCAAACATGGCCGTTGGTCTAATTTCCTTTTAATTAAATATGTCCACTTGGGCACATTTTATTTATAACCAAGCTGGGTAGGCAGTAAGTCAGGTGGGTTTTACAAGGGATTCACCATTTGCTTATTTCTACATTTATATAGATTTATAAAGATGCTTCCCCTTTATTTATTCTAGTACACGAGAGCAAATATTGCATTGGAAATATTGAACTGAATGAACCTTTGCAAAAATGAGGAGTGGATGCATTTTCTTTCCTCTTTTGCTGAAGAGGGATTCTGTAAGAAGAAGGGGGACAATCTTCATTCTCACCCTGGTGTCCTTAGCCATGGGCCTTCCGCAGCAAGCTTTTGAGTTCAGTTCATTGGGATCTGTTCCCAGGTACAGTGGGTTAAACCGCTGAACCATGAGCTGTCGATCAAAAGGTCGGCAGTTCGAATCCGCGACGGGGTGAGCTCTCGTTGCTTGGCCAGCTCCTGCCAACCTAGCAGTTCCAAAGCATGTTAATGTGAGTAGATAAATAGGTACCGCTTGCGGGAAGGTAAACAGCGCTCCGTGTTCCAGCCACATGCTATGCGCTGCGGCAAGGAGAGTCATGCCGGCCACATGCCCACGGAGGCGTCTTTGGACAACGCTGGCTCTTCGGCTTTGAAATGGGGATGAGCACCACCACACCCTAGACACGACTGGAATTAATTGTCAGGGGATACCTTTACCTTTATGTTACAAGCAGGTCCCTGTTTTCGTCTGTGAAATGTTGGAGGATATGTGCAAGAGCACCCCCAGCATTGGCACATGACACTGTGGGTGATTGCCAGAGCCACAGTGCCCCAGTAGAGCTCATTGTAGACACCAGTCCTTGGGCCACCTCACAAAGAACTGGGCCTGCACACCATTTTTCACCCCACAATACCCCAAAATAGTTACACTAGTGCAGTGGTTCTTAAACGTTTTAGCACCGGGACCCACTTTTTAAAATGACACTCTATCGGGACCCACCTAGCTTTACAAGACTTTAAAAAAAAGTGATCTAGAAATAAATAAATGCATATACTTATTTACAAGTAAAGAGCTCAGCTGCTTGCAGGGTAATTCGCAGCTATCTTGCAAACTGCAGGAGCTCAGCTCTTTGAAGGGCAATTGGCAGCTATCTGATTTTTGAATAGCCTCAGAGTTTGTGGCAATTACTTATTTGATCTTTCCATCACCTGGGACCCACCAGAAATCAGTTTGCGACCCACCCAGTGGGTCCCGACCCACAGTTTGAGAAACACTGCTCTATCCCATTTCAGCCGCCACCAGAGCGGCTGAAGGTAAGGGGATGTCTGGGTGAGCCGGCTTTGCTACTAAAGCAATCTTGAAGATGTTTAAAGAACCTTGCTGGTTTAATGACATTACTTCATGTCAAAAAAATAAAATATATATATATCCAGGAATCGCTTCACTCAGACTTAACACTTCACACTGTGGGTCAAAGTACATGTTGCATTATGTGTATAATGTGGGCCTTCTTGCTTGTTTGGGTTAAATAGCAGCCTCCGCCCGCACCCCGAGGTGGGGAAGAGGACATTAACCAATGTGGGGGCTTTAGCACCAATCGGAACGTCTCTCTTAGCAGCTGCATGTATAGGTAATACAAACATCTTGAACCTGATAAACAGTGTTATCGAAGAGCCACTCAGTTAAAGTAACCTAAACTAAGCTCAAATGGTAAGCAGATAAAAAGGTAAAGGTGACCCCTGACAATTAAGTCGTCGTGTCCGACTCTAGGGTGTGGTGCTCATCCCCATTTCAAAGCCGAAGAGCCAGTTGTCCGAAGACGCCTCCGTGGTCATGTGGCCGGCATGACTCTCCTTGCCGCAGCGCGTAGCATGCGGCTGGAACACGGAGCACTGTTTACCTTCCCGTAAGCGCGGTACCTATTTATCTACTCGCATTAACATGCTTTGGAACTGCTAGGTTGGCAGGAGCTGGCCAAGCAACGAGCGCTCACCCCGTCGCGGGAATCGAACTGCCGACCTTTCGATCGACAGCTTTATGGTTCAGCAGTTTAACCCGCTGCACCACCCGCTGATAGCTGAACCTAAATCCAAGCTGAACCTAAATCCAATTACTCGATAAAAACTCACCCTTTTTATCGATTCTGTTTACATTTGTCATATGGACTGTAGCAATGGAAGACCGAGATTGACTTTTTCAACATCACCCAGCAAATGCATCTCGGATTGAGATTTGAATTCAGGGTTTGGAGATCAAAGCCCAAGAAAATCTCAATTCATTAGATCACTTTCACTCTGACGTTGTTTGATATGCAACAAAGATCCTTGAAATCCAGAGAGATCTACGAGTCTTTTTTTCCTTGGGAATCACCAATTTGGAGCTTGGGTGTACCACAACATGGGAGAACATAAATTTCATGATCCCTTTTTGACCTTCTCGTAATAAAGAATGATCAGTTAGTCATCGTATTTGTGTTTTTGATGATGATGATTTAAGACCTAGATATGGGACAAGTGCTCCTAAGGAGAGATATTAAAAAAGAGAGTGAGATAAACAACAGAAGTGATGGCAACATAAAACTGGGTAAGGATCTGTTCTTTCAA